>JACMIF010004682.1:0-11905 GCA_014805445.1 Diplogasteroides magnus | reverse complement strand
GAGTCTTTCCGGACTTCAGCTTCCAATGTGAAGACAGGTTAATTATGTAGAATTTATTGGAGAACCTTTTTAAGCAAAAAAGCCACCCTTATTGGGGGGGTACCGAAATGCCAGGGCCAAAAAACTGCTTTTTCCGGATATGCTTCAACTCAAGTATATGCATGCTGCCCAGTCTAGAGGTATCGATATCAACTGAGTAGCGGCTTATTTTATACTTCATACCTGTGTTATATAGTAGCCCAAGGGGCATTAGACTGGATCTCTCCGGAAAGAAGTTATGATTTTTCATCCGAGACCGATTTTTTGCAAAATTGTGAAAATGTCAAATTTCATATCTCGTGAACCTTAGCCCCAATGATCATGGATACCACATATGTAGTAGAGTTCTCAGTTCCCACCAATATCCACCCCACAAACCGCCATTTAAAACATCTTGACAAAATTGCACCAGGGGGTTGCATTGAAATGTCGACTCTCTCATAGAGTGCGTGTGAAGAGTTGTTTCTGTATTTGGCGTGTCTGGTCAGCAATAACAGACCTGAATGTCCCAGAAAGGATGCAGAAAATTACCCTTTTTTCACTGGTGTGGTGACTTTAGTTCAGATATCATATCTGATCTAAAATTATAATACCCACGTAATACCCCTGCGAAAAAAGACAATTTTATGCCGCTACCATATTTAAAAAGAAAAATCGATATAAAAAATTCGTGTAAAAATAAGTCCATTATCGGAATCTACGCCTAAAAAAGCATCCATTGAAGCTTGTTTTGGATTTTTCGAGCTCATGCTTTTCCATGTCCGACTTCTATCTCTATTGGCATAACAGAATCAACTACTTTTCATTGTGTGAAAGTCTTGTTCACTTTTTGTCGCTCATTTCCTTCATAATTCCTTTCGTACAGAAGACGATGACGACGACTGGAACACAGATCAACATAATTACACAAGAGAGCGAGATGATGGTCTTCACTTCCCACTCCTTCTCACCAGTGGCCGACTGGTACTAAATCATGATTCACCCGTATTCTTCGTTGACGTCGAACTTACCCAGTACACGACACCGAGATACCCAGGGAGTGGATCGGCCATCACGTTCAACCCATAGCGATACTTGCCGATTTGAGGAAAGTGCTCATGTATTGGTGGGGGCAAACACAGCCCGACTGCCAATCGTAGGTGCGAGGTTATAACATACAGCGACGAATCCATTATGAGAACATAGATCTAATCAAAGGAGAGGAGTATCACCATAAGCATACAATGCGTCCGCCACAACAGCCAGAAATGTCCATGTCATGGCCGGTTAGGTAAGGTTCCAGTCCAACCATTTGGGACTAAACTGTTTTATATCTATTTTTTCTATTTATTTCTATATTAGGTATTTCCGCTTTTCCCATTATTATTTATATCTATTAATTCTATTTTTGACATGGTACATATGAAGAGTTGAACCTCACAGACGGACTTACTGGCACACGACGGCATATCTGTAGATGAAATGGTATGCGATGAGAATGAACGTCTGATAAAACATGAACATGAAGACAAGGGCACCGTAGTATCCGATCCAGTCCGGGTACGAAATCATATTCCTTCCGAAAAAGATGTAGCCAAAATCGACCAGAATGATGCACTGTTGACAGTTGGCATAGTTTGAGTTTGAGCAAATCAAACTTCGAACTGGAATGAGTGCAGCATGCACAAATGCTGAAGTCATGTCAGCGATAGCAAACCACAAAAGAAGATAGCGATACTTGCCGATTTGAGGATTCTCAAGGTTCCTAAAGAAACATTCAACACTAATGCAAACCTTTGTAGTTAGAAGAACATTCATAAAGAACAGATTAACGATCAACGATAATGCAGCAGCCGTGTAGGTATACGCCTGAAGTAATGATATCATAACATCTACTCTTTGTACAACTGAACATACCGAATGAATTTCAATCGAAATGTGAACCATGCTGCATTCGCTCGAAGCAACGAAGTTTAGCAGTTGTTGCCTCATATGTGCAAACGTTTTGGAAAATTTTGAAATTTTTGGGAGGGTTACGGTAGGATTATGGCAGGTTACGGTAGGATACGCTAGTCAAGAGTGCGTTTTTCGGACTTACCGTGATCGATTACCCCTATGGGGTGAAAATGGGGCCGGTTGGACGATTTAGAAAATTTTCAGTTGGTTACTGTAGGATTACGGTAGTTTACGGCAGGAATAAATCAGTGTCCCGGATATTTTTAAAAACTTAATTGAACCCTTTACCAGTGGAATGACGAAAATACCCTCTCAAAATATTCCAGTAATAAAATTGTTTACGTGCACAAGAGAGTCAGAACAAGGAACATAGTTTTTACCATGTGACATAAGAGACATCTTCTGTAAGGGTGGACCACCCCTTTGCACAGTTTCTCAACTTTATGTCTCCGAATTGGCTGAAAACTTGGTTTTAGGGTAAATCGACCCCGTAGATCACGAATATGAGGTCCGTTTGACATGAAAGTTTTTCGTTGCCTCAGGGCATGAAAAAAATCCGATAATTCGTCAAAAATTGGGAAAAAATTCGAACTCTAAAATCAATGTGTCATTCAATTTCTGGTCCCTAGGGCACATAATGATATAAAAAGAGACCTGTAACTTCATTTTGAAGCCCATTTTCAGCCCATTGAAATATTCAAACGCCCGTCGTGTAAAATTTTTGCACTAAGATCAACGAGATTCCCTTATTTTTGGAATCTACGTATATGATTACCCCATATATGTGAATTTCAGAAAAATAGGAGCAGACAGTTTTGCTGCACAGTAGTGAGATTTTGTTCATTTCTTGGACAGTTATTTTTTCGCGCGCGCGCATCTCCCTACCATCCCTCTCCCTACCCTCACTCTCCGTACCCCTGTCAACGCAAGTGTCTCATATTCCGGTGATACAATGAGTAAAACTTATACTACGGACTGACGCCAAGAGATGCATGATTTGGGGCTTGGATCGTTTGTTATGAATTTTAGAAACAGGCATGCCGTAAGATGGCGATGCAAACATCACTCATTAAACGAATCGCCAATTTTTCCTACCTATAACAGTGAAGCTGGTATAACTCCTCTGCTGTATACCCACCAGTGCTGTCCACTACTGTCATTCATGTGCCTCAGTGAAGCCTGGTTTTCAGTTTAAAAAATTCTAAATGCGTGATGTCTGTATCGCCATCTTACGGCATGCCTGTATCTAAAATTCATAACAAACGATCCAAGCCCCAAATCATGCTACTCTTGGCGTCAGTCAGTAGTATAAGTTTTAGTCATTGCATCACCGGAATATGAGATACTTGCGTTGACAGGGATACGGAGAGTGAGGGTAGGGAGAGGGATGGTAGGGAGAGGCGCGCGCGCGAAAAAACGACTGTCCAAGAAATGGACAAAATCTCACTACTGTGGAGCAAAAAGGTCATCTCCGATTTGGCTGAAATTCATATATATATGGGGTAATCGAGTACATAGATTCCAGAAATGATGGAATCTTGATGGGTATAGTGCAAAAATTTTACGAGACGGCCGTTTGAATATTTCAATGGGCTGAAAATGGGCTTCACATTGAAGTTACAGGTCTCATTTTTATAACATTATGTGCCCTAGGGTCCAGAATTTGAATGCCACATCAAATTTGCATATCTGATTTTTCACCTATTTTTGAAGAATTTGCGATTATATTTCATGCCCTGAGGCAACGAAATTTTTTCATGTCAAACGGACCTCATATTCGTGATCTACGGGGTCGATTTACCCTAAAACCAAGTTTTCAGCCAATTCGGAGACATAAGGTTGAGAAACTGTGCAAAGGAATTGGCCTGGAGGTCCACTCTTACAGAAGATGTCTTATAAAGATTGTAGTGACATTCCACCGTTGTCTGGTATTTACACACGGCATGATGACTACATTTTCTTCAAACTGGCAGACTTACTATGATATGCTTTTAACGCACACTACGCTAAAACATTTTCTTGTGCGAACGGTATTTTTCATTTGGTATTTTACATCAATTTGAATATTATCACAACAGTTATATCTTACTAATGGGTTGCCGGTTTCTTGAATTGGAATGGTGCTCAAATATCAACCTTTTATTGCATACAGCAAAACAATTCTTATGCGTAATACTCTCATAAATACTCCGATTTCAATTCATCTCGCAAGATGTAAATATACAAGAGGAACACATGAGGAATTAAAGGGCAGTGTTAAATCATCTTTTTACGTGGCGATATGCCACGCATAATCACTGTGACTTAAACCAAAGTAATGAAATGGACGTTTGAAAATGGCAAAATCCTGTTTGCAGGGACTTCGGCATGGGCAAAAATCTAATGGAGGAGAAGGTGAGATGTCCACAACTTCAGACTAAGGCACAAATCTTGGCAGAGTTAATCACTAATTATAAGCGCTTCCGTCCTTCTGAAGTGTCATTCACACCGTAGTCTCTGGCTCATAGACACGACCACGCGATTGCAGTAGATGGGTTCGATCAGGATTAAAGGCATCAGACAATATCTGACTGGAGTGAGATACCCTTGGCACAATCTCAAAAACCGATCCCCTTCATACTTTCCTACCTGACTAAGTAGACCACACTGAGTTCGAAAAAGTACATCTCAATGTCTGAAAATGAGTTCCAGAGGGAGGAAAAATCGACAAAGCACTGACTCGAAAAATCGTTCTTTTTTTCTTCTTCCTGGGCGTCCGAACCCATAAAAGTATAACGGTCAACTTCAAAATAGTGGCCTGATTTTTCCCAGGATGCCCAGAGCTCGCAACGAGAAAACATCAATGGAGGTCAGCTACATCTTTTGTACCAGGTTAGAATTATGCGAATTCGCTTACGTTTCACTGATCATTGATCTGAGCCCCAGCGATTCCAACTCCGACAGTGGCCACCATCCGGATATGCACCACCCAAATGACAAAACCGAAGCATGACATAGGTATCGGTAAAGATAGAACCTTCTTGAAACATATCCGAATTCGCATACATACTGCCAACACTACTGCAGGTTTACATCTTCATCGATCATCGTCTTTCAGTGTTTGGTGTTGGTAGTTCTCTTCCACATTCCCCTCACCCTCCATTCATTCAAAGTCCTTCTTCTCTTCTCCGCTTCTCAAAACTGAATTCAAAATAAGGAAAACATTTGGAAATATAAATAACAACTTTTCCTCCTTAAAATTTCACAGCGAATTCAAAAATCGATACTAGAAGTGATTGTTTTGCGTCCTAAGGGCCGTATTTTCTAAATTGACGAAGTTGATAAAACGTGAGCGTCGTTTACCGACGTGACGGTACGTAGCGCTCACAATGGCATTTTTCGCACCGTACTCCTTAGCAACTTCAGTTATTCTTGTTTCTACAACTCCTAAGATGAAAATCGGCAATGCTTCAAAGGCTGTAGTAGAGAGAACTTCTCACAGAGAATAATAACGACATCGATTGATGACGAAGATTCTGATTGAGCAATTGCAATCACTCATCAATTGCATTCACCACAGAAAAACCCTACGGGTCTCTTCAAATCGAAGCAATATGCTTGCATGTTCAATATCTGTTTCATGTCTTTTATGTTTGAATATAATTGACTTCTTTAAAAACGTTGAGAAAAGCGCTTCAACATAGCAATAATTTTTTTATAAAAACGAGAAAATGACTTGATCAAGTAGAGTGCATTATGTACCACTACTCATGCGCACACTGCACGAACGACAATTGTGTAATGCTTCCACCACCGACGATCTTTATGCCCTGTAAATAGAATGGTCTGCATGCCCTGTATCTATTTCATATAAACCTTGTCTACCACGAAACTAATAAAGAATCTCTGCGGTAAGAACTTTCGTCTGTAGTCTTGGGTGAGCAGCAATATGATGCCAGCATTGATGGATGGAAACAAAGATAGCCCTGCAGCTTCAATCTAAAAAATACAACTAACATGAACAAAAAGTTGTTTTTCTTAAATGTAAAGTATGCATGTAATTGCCAAAATATGGCGCCCTAATGTTCTCGCCATAGCATCTTTCTATGGGAATGGGCAAGCAGTGTATGTTTTAATAGGTTCTCTAACCACAGTAAGAAGTCGGTTGTCGTACTCAAGAAAAAATCCCGCGAACATCGCAACAATAGGACTGTATAGGAAGAATACTGGTACAAGTGCCTGAAATGGGTATTACAACCCATTGGGTAGTAATTTAGAAAAAAACTTCTTTATCTATAAAAGGTAAACTAAGAAGCATTATTTTTTCAACTCAAGTTAGGGCGGCACCAGGTGGGAATCTTTCGAATTAAATTCAGATTTTTTCTCGGAAGTAGGTATGATCACTCCAATGAACGTCATGTCGCTATGTGGTCTGAAAAAATTTCGCAATCATTTTATGATGAATTTCGTCATGGACATGGTGAAAGATTAATCGATCATAACTCGCTTCTAACTCATCCTAGAGGGCTGGTAAAGCGCCCATTCCACAGAAAATTTTATGCTGATCATTTTACTTTGAGGAGTGAAGGACCGTTTCTCCAACGGCAACTGAGATAACAGTGGACGGCTTCCTAAAATCGGCACTTTCACCAATTTAGCTCATCGCGAGATCCCAGGATATGAAAGCTGAAGCAATACATAACATATATTTTTAAGAAAAAAAATTAAATTAAAATACGTTTTTTATTTTAAAAAAATGAGGTCAATGTTGTCTGACCACCCGAATTTTGGGAGTAGATCTGGTTTGTTCCAGCGAAACTTGGATCTATTCTCAAGTGTGGCGATAAGACCCAGTTTTTCTTGCTCTACCCGATGTGTGGTGTTGACAGTGATGTATGCCACTTTGATCCCCGGGACTTCATTTATCGCATTTCGAACCATGAACGCCCGTGGTCATGGTGAAAATGAGAAAAAAATCGTGAAAATGAGAAAAAATATTTTGTCTCCAAATGGGCTGAAAACTTGGTTTTTGGGTAAATCGACCCCGTAGATCACGAATCTGAGGTCGGGTTGACATGAAAAAACTTCGTTGCCTCAGGTCATCAAAAAAATAGGATCTCTCTCATCAGAGGTCGGTTTGACATGAAAAATTTCCATGATTTAATTCGAAAGTTTGCCACCTGGTGCCGCCCACCTTGATTTTAGCTTGAGGTGAAAAACTAATGCTTCTTAAAACACTAAAATAAACTTCAATTTCACGATACCTGAGCCACAAGTGCTCTGAGTGCCCTTGCTTGTATTCTTCTTGTAGTATTGCTCAGCTTGTGATTGCCGATTTCCGCATGAATTCGAATGCCAAAAGTAATCTGAAATTTTCATTCTCGTCATTGGAGTGTCGGGGGGGGATGGTCTGCCAACGCAATATATTTCTCATCTCGGACTCTCATTACGAGTGGCAGCTCTCTCGCGCATGACCTATTGGTCATTCAATTAGGTGTTGATAATGACAACTTTTCGATCCACGCCACTCTACTCGCCATATTAGTTTGAATACGAACCGTTGCCGTGCAGAGCATTGCGTCTATGCACAATACGACGCCGATACCAATGAGCGACTCCATGTTGTGTAAAGTCTGAATTGATTATTGCCCAAAATCTTGAGCTGTGATTTTCTCACGCCAAGTGAAATTCCCATGACGTATGTACTGTTCAGCTCAAACTCTGGAGGATAAGCGGCAAGTAATTTCTGCCTGGTTAACTCCTTGTCGGGAAACGCAAAGCAGTTCACATAAAATATAGTAGTCGAGATAAGCAGCTGTGTGGTTTTGAGGTTCAATTATTTTTCTTCTCGCTTACAAGTTCAACAATCGCGAGAGCAAAAAAAGCGAGTTTGTAATTGAAGATATTGCGAATTCGATCACTAAATACTATACATTTATTTTATCTAATATAGGAAAACCTGCAAAGAAGTACGTAACGATATGCAAAACTGTTTGTGATGCCGAGGAGAATTAGCAGGAAACTGGCAATCTCTCCTTGAATCGCAACCTGCAGAAGACATGGATTTTATTTGCTTTTGCATTGCAAATGGAACCATCATTAAATAGTAGTTGCTCCTGAGGGATGATGCAGGAAACAGAACAAAAACATCCGTTCCAGCAAACCAGGTCTGAATGAATTTGGGCAAGTTCACGTGATGAAAATATAAGGCCACCAATCCATAAATACCGTGCAATATTGCAAATATCATATTGGCGAAAGCCACTAATACCGTACAGTATCTGAAAACTGCAAGGTCCCAAAAATTTCTTATTTATAAATACTTGTAATTTCCGATAGTTGACGACGCTGTCTTAATCGTATGGAGCAGAATTGCATTAAGAAAAATTGAGATGGCAACGCATGTCAAAATAATTCCGTAGTACAGGTCGTAATAAGTCGAGTTTTCCACTGGCATGGGAATCAGAGAACTGACGCGGGGTTCAAAGCTATCACGGTTGGCGATTATCGGATATTATATAACTCCTCCACTCTAACACCGCCTTCCCGCATGTGTCTATAACCAAATGTCATTCGTTTCCCGGTAGATTAGGCTTGATCTCTGTGAGCTCTCTCGCCTAATAGCATTTGGCTCTTCATCCTGTAAAGGTTAATGGAAAAGGTAAAGGTCTACTCCTATCAAGCGTAACTGCTGAGGAGGGGAATCTGCTAAGCCAGTTCCTTGGAAGGGATTCAAGACCGGTGCTCCATACATGGGAATGGCCAGGACCGTAAATTAATGAGAGCAACAGACGCAAATGCCCGGAAATGTCAATTGCCATCTGGAAACCCATAATCGAAATGTCGTCGAACCTAATGGTATTACTTGTTCTCGGAATACATATTCCGTAAGAGACCCCTTAGTTGATAGGACAGAAGACATTGTCTCAAATACGAGTCTTGAGGTGTACAGGATGTACATTGTTGGCAGAGTCAATCACAAAATCCATTTCATCTCTCTGTGCTCTCTCAAGCGCAGTCATGTCAATCCGTAAAATACGACAGAGTGAATGAGAGCACAGGCAGAATGTACTTTGGAATGAACTCTGCCAGGGTGGTACCACGTCAAGCGATTACGACTACGTAACCCTGCTTATCCAAAGTGCTTCTGGGTAAGTCTTGTGTGTTCCTGCCGGTGGAGTGCTGGGTCAGTCGATTAGGAGTTACACCCTGGCGTTCCAAGCGTTTTCTCCAGGGGATCTTGGTTGGGCAGGGGCGGGGTTCGAACCCGGGCTGTCAGAATGGTGTGTGGCGCCCTAGACCACTGAGCCTGGGTAAGTTACCTTTCTTAACCGTAGTCTCTACTAGAGACCGTGAATCGCCTCTTCATTCGGCTCTCACACCGCACCAATTGACTCACCAAATGACTCAGCGAAAATTTTCGAAACTTTCAATTTTGGTCTTTAGAACAACATTTTGCAAAGTTCATTCCGAAGTTATGACCAAAAAAGCGATTTTCACGAAACAAATATCGCATTTTGAACTCTATATTCTACCATAATGAACTTCCCAGCAACAGCAAACTCGACAAAAGACCCTCTACACTGTAGTCTACAGGTTCTATTATTTTCAAGCTAATGTTCATTATTTTTTTATTAGACCGAGGTTGACGCATTTGTCATTGAAATGAAGGTTGCGAGAACGACTGCGAAGCCGTTGAATTTTGGACAAATAACAAATGCAAATTCCCTCTACTGCATGCCATAGCAATCGATTATTTGTGTGTGCAACCGTCGTCCGTTGAATCAGAAAGGATTTTCTCGCACGTCGCAATTATCTATGGGAACAGCCGACGTTCAAATCTTTCGCCGGCGAAGATCTCAAAATGTGTATTCCTTCGGCTATATGAGCTCAGGTTTGCAATCCCCAATTACAAATAACCCAAAAAATTTCAGATTTAACGATGACGATTGTTTTGACGACTTTGATAATGTGGACTACATCATTCTTGACGTCGAATAGTTGTCCATTTGTTTCTTGTCCTTTAATAAAGTGTTGTTTAACGAGTTAAAATTATGGGAAACACCGCGTTGGGACGTTTGCTTTTGGTGAGTCATTACGTTTACGTGAGTCATTTGATGAGTCGACTCACCGGGTGAAATGACTCAAATGAAATGACTCTCGCGGAGAGTCGTTTCACCCCTCCCCATTTCATTCGGCTTTCGACTCGAGTCGAATCGCGGTCTCTAGTCTCTACTAGGGTGTCGCATTCGAGCTCCATTTGCATAGATTCGAGCCCTAATGAGTAAAAATGCATAAAGATTTGAATCCCATTGTTTCTAACTTCATTCCTAGCGGTCGTCTCTCATCGACGAGAGACTGCTAGGAATGAAGACACAATGGGATTCGAGTCTTTATGCATTTTTACTCATTAGGGCTCGAATGTGACACTCTAGTCTCTACCAATCTACCGTCCTGCAAATTTCCCCATGTCTTTTACCTATGTAAACATCTTGAATTGTTTTTAACTATCAATTTTCAATATTTTCATGTTCAGGCGATTTTGCCTGTCAACTATAAAAAATAAAAAGGATGCGAATAAAATGGAAATGCATTGCTATCGGATTGTTCGTCTCCTTGGATATTGTATTGAGCATTGGAGCATTTTGCCAGTATGCTGTTGGATCTGCTATGCAACACGAAGTTGGTTTCATATGCATACAAAAAAGCTATAATATTTTGAAATATTTCGCCGCAAGTTTTAGAGCAACTAATTGATTTCAAATTGGGCATTTTCGTCAACGAGATATTATGAAACCTAATATCAAACCTTTTACAGGAATGTGCCCATAAAAGTGAGTGCATCTTCGCCACGAAACGCTTTCTAATTATGAAAAATCAGCAACTGCTGCTCAACACACACGATCTTCTTCATTCAATCACACTCATCACCACTACACCTTCTTACAAGGAAACGATTTGGAAGACGTTTAGATTCAAATGTATTACCAATGTGCATAAGTTGGTTCATAAGTTTGGACGAGAAAGCACGAATGTGAGTGCGATCACTCCACAACGGCTAAATAGTCAGCACTGATTATGAATAAAAGTGTCGAATAAGCATATAACAATGATTTTACAACCGAGTGTAAATCGGCCTGACTTTACAACCGAATTGCTTATGCAATTACGTGAATCGCCGTGCTCTGCTGAACTTGTGTTTAATTTACATAAGAGGCTGGTCACATAAGTAGCGAGACGATTTGGCCGATTGTGGCCAAAACAGGATGAAAGTTTAGATTTGCCTGAAACTCAAATATGCCACTCTAGTAGGGTCTCTGAGAACCCCTGAGAAGAATGAAGACTCAATTCGGCCTCATCTTCGAGAACGGAGGCGGCAAAGTTGCGACATTTGGCACTGCCATCCCAGCTGCGGCAACTTTCGCACGTCAAAGGTTTAAAAATAAAGATTTTGCGATCCGGTCGTTTTCATCATGCTGATCTTGAGGCGTTCATGCTATATCATTACTATGTTCAGATGATTTTCGGCTTTACATATTTTAAAAGCCAACCTTTATTTTTTGCATTTCTTCTTGTAGATGGAAACCGAGTCATTTGCGCAGGATGCTACAGAATCAGCCGAATGCAGTGCGAGGAGAGGATTCGAATGATATGCAAACGAAAAAATACATGAGGACATTTTTGAGAAAAATCGATCTTTGTGAAATCACCGCAGTCATTCAAAAAATTGCATCCAAACGGTCGTTGGTTCAATTCCCGCCGATTTCAAACGTCTTTTGCACAATTTTTTAGAAACATTCAGAAAAAGTGTTGCTAAGAAAAGAGGCTTATCTCAACTGATTCTATCGATTTTCGTCGAGAAAACATAGTGTCATCGGACCTCACATTTTTCGGACATAGCCGAAATTTGGGTGGATTCCGGTATTCTAATAGGAGAAAAAAATGACGAAGT
>JACMIF010004681.1:0-11907 GCA_014805445.1 Diplogasteroides magnus | reverse complement strand
CATGAAGGCATCGGTGACCATACCTAAAACGAGTTCCTCGCTAGCGAACACCACCTAATGAACCAATGTGACAAGACTTATGCAACAACCTAATATTTTCAAATCCATAAGATCAGCATAACAGCCACAGAGAAAGCTACCGATTGCGCTTATCGATGTTATTTTAGCCTTCACTTCGTGGAGTAAACCGCCCACTACGGTTGTTTGCAGTAGACTGCGAGATCGGTTGTGTTTCACGAAAGTAATAACTACCAAGGCAGAGAATCAGTGAAACATAACCGAACTCGCAGTCTAACTACGGCATTTCTACTGATGCCCGGACACAAAAGTGTACTGCAGGTTACCGTAAAACATTGTAGGAATACGGCAGGGTTACTGTAGCACGATAGCATACTACTGTAACTTACAGTATACTAGAATCCGGTCATCAGCAGTAGTACCCCCTTAACGCCAACCCTAGTGCCCCCACCTCAAAGTCATCCGTGTATCGCTTGTGGTTCAGCCTCTCGTGTCGCTCGCATGTCTCACCGTCATGGTCGTGCACCTGGCAGAACGCATTGTCCGTGTCCTGAAACGACTCTTTTGGAGTCTCACGCGCAAGTTACAGTAACCCAAATCAACAGTATTTTTTTATGTTACAGCTACAGGAACGAATTGCCCGGTCCACCTAGATGTTTTCGAGTCGCACAACAATCATTCATTGTTAGTTCCAACGAAATCCATATTCGTTGCTGAGCAAAGTCGAATGACAATGACAATACACAAAGTCAAGTGTACCATGCGTAAAGTTGATCGAGATTTCGGCTGCGACACAAAAATATTACAGTAACTAGCATGGAGCTTGCGCAGGAGCTTCTCGGCCCAGTACTGATTGATGACGTCACAGTGAAAAGACACGAGTGTCATTGTGATGAAGCGAATATTTGCGCCGTGCTTATGTACTGCGACGAAGGCCCAGTCCGATCAAGGGTGAGCGAATTTTGAGAGAGTGAAAGACATGAGAGCCGTAATGGTGAAATGCGCCATGAGATTGTCATCATTATCATTCATTTCGCATCTGTCCACTTCACCATAACGGCGCACTTGTCTTTCGTCCTACCTCAATATGTCCGCAGAGTCGGAGGAGGCTCACAAGTACATGACCGTGCGCCACAAAGTCCATTCCAGTCGGGCTGAAGGCTTCCATCAGGGTGTTGAAGACCTGCAATCAGTGAACATTACAGTATTCACGCACACAATCAGTGAACGATACGTTCGCTCCGGTTCATTTCATTACAGTACTGAATATTACGGTGCTGGTTCGTTATGGTACTATTATTTTACGTTACGGTATTTTTCGGATATGGAACTATAATAATTGTAAACGTGAGTCCAACTATGCACTTTTTCTCGGAAAACAACAAACATTTGAAACAAAACGAACAATAACGATAGAATTTTTTAGAGGAAAATGGGGAAATTGGAAACCTTCTTGTCGGCAATGTGGGCGGCCAGTCTTAGTGTCGATCCCTGCACAGAAACCGCGGAAACGTACAGTCGAAGGAGCGTCGAGTGTCTCCTGCAAGCAATTACGTATAGTGTATACGGTATAGATTTGCGGATGAAGACTAAAATGGCCTACTCCTATCAAACGCACACCTACAGTTGTGGATGAATAGGCAGTGAGAGTGATTTGACAAAAAGGGCTATTACAGTTACATACAGGGACGTGCATATCAACGGATAAAGTAACGTCACTTTCAAGTTCCCGAAGAGGGTCGATGGGATAAGATTTTGGGACAAAATAGCGGTTCGGTCGTTAATCGTAAGAGCCGTATGAACAATGCCTCTACCGTATCTGACCACACCGTCAATTATGAAGCAAGTATGGTACTCACGTAAAAGAGGCGAAGAATGTTGCCAATCGGTTGTCGCCTCCAGTGGCCAGTCTGCAGCATTTGATCGTGGAAAAGACCTTCTTCACCTTCGCACCCGGCACTTTCTTGACGATCTGAATTTTAAAAATATATATAAAATCCACAAAAATACCTTAAACTACCGAATTCCAATGGGTGGCAACTACAAAATAATTTCGAAAAGGCAACGAACATAGATTTCGGTTGGATACTGATGGGCAGTGATGAAGGCCTCTCCGTTCATGATGTCCTCACCCCACGCCACTTCATCCGCCGTCCTTCCCTCATTCTGCAACCGGACGTCGAACTCGCCGAGCGTCACGTACGACTGCCGAATCGCCGCTGAAAATCGATAATTCTTTTTGACAAATGACAGAGTACCTGGTTACTGAGCCATAAATAGTGCTCAAATGCGCAAAAGTCGGAAATATGCCCTGAAATTTTGCAACGAAAATAGTTCGAAAATCACAGGTGGAGTTTCTAACATAGGAAAACTGTTGTTAAGTGGCGCTTACTGCTGGCAAGGATGGGAATGAGCTCGTTCTTGTGGCAGTCGAAGACGTCCGGGTCCGCAACAACGTCCACTATCGGACCCTCGTCGTTCACGGGAAACATGAAAATTGGCCGATCGTCGATCTCGTCCACTGCCAATATTCCTGAAAAGAGACTTATTAAATCGAACAATTGAAATTTGAAACGTGTTCACACATTGCGCAATCCGCAACGTTTTTAGAAGTTTGTAGGATGTGAAAAAATAGAACTTTGTGGTGTCGCTCGAAGAAAAAATGCGAATTACCAACACGAGAAAGAATTTGCCTGCTTACCTGCAGGGAAGTCACGCGGTACTCGCGGCCGCGGCAGCCGATTAACTAATTCTTCCAAAAAGTCGTCGTCTTGAACAACTTCTAAAGAAAATCCGTCGAATCAACAAAAAAACAAGAAAAAAACCAAAATCTTACCATGTATGGCTCGCAGCTCCTCAATGTCATCAATCCGGTCAAGGTTTCGATTAAATGCTGCTATAAATCGAGCATTTTCCCTCAACTCCAAATTTAGGTCCAGGTCTGCGGCAAAGTCCTCCGCATCTTCGTCCATGGCTGCAAATGAAAATTGACAGGATTGAGGCGAAATTACCAACCAAACGAGCGTCAACCTTCGCCAATTACATGAGCGAGGATAATACAAAAACTAATCATTAAAAATTAGCAAAAATACTATAGAATGAAGGCACGAATCGACGGTTAAAAAAAATGAAAATTTGAACTGCGTAACAATTTTTCTCCACTATCTGACCCGAAGCGAATTTACCGTACTTCCGACTACGGTATTCTATCCGTTGGATCATAAGCGCGCGCACTATTATTATGTTGAATTTAGTGAAATGCAGGAAGAAAAGTATTACATGATTATGAATATAGCCATAGTAATTTTCAAATTTTCTTTATCCTATCGATCCCGGTCGATGTTCCCTTTTTCGCATGCTGTAGAGTATCTATTTCTCACGCTCGTCCTTTGAGCACGCGCGCACTCGTCATGCTTTCTGAAGCTGCAGCATTTTTCCAAAAAGGGTTTTCTCGGTTTAACCTCTATGATGTCGGAGCTTAGAGTGTCCACTAAATAGCGATGCCCATTCCAAGGCTATAGCATTTGAACAGAGTTTTCGAAATGAAGCATCTTGATGACTTTGTAACTTTGTCGACAGGATAAACATATGCTGAATTGTGTCAGGTATCATCCATTAGAGCTAATAAGAAGCCAAAAGGTAAGTCCACGAAGCGATTCCCACAGGGGGAACCAAAAATAAGTATGTTCTTCTAATTGTCAAGTCCAATCTCTCGGCCCCTTGAGATGGTCTAGGGCGTCGCTATCAATTACTTTATTGTTAGTGCAAATGGCATTGGTCTAATCTCCGCGGAGCGATTATCTCTTTCATGGGATAGACAATCACTCTGCGGAGATTAGACGAATGCCAATTTCACTAAAAATAAAGTAATTGATAGCGACGCCCTACTGTACTCCCCTTGTGGCTTTATTCAACAAAATGCTCTACGATCGTACTGGCATACCCTAATGAGCAGAAAACTCTCTCTGCAAGATCGACAACAAGGCTCCAAGTCTTTACTTGTCGTCGAAGTCCTGCTGGCAGTTGTGCATCGCATTATGAAACGCTATTGACAGCAGCTTCTTTCTAGTCCTCTAACTTCATTTATAGCGGTCTTCTCTTAATATTTCGCGGAGACAACCGCAATAAAGGAAGTTAGAAGGCTAGAAATGAATGGCTGTCAATAACGTTCCATAATGCGATCCCTACTGGCAGTTCTCCGATTAAGGGTGAGTGTTGCAGAAATATGCATGTAACAATAATATTCTTCTGAAAAACATTGTTTTTGCGAAGTTAGATACGATGAGACGCACACATCTTCGGCCTTGAAAGGTCAAGTTAAGTTGCACAGCGATTTCATTACTCTGATGACAGTTTGTTAGTTGGTCTTGCTCTATTCCTACTACTCCTCGATAGCTTCCCTGTTCCTATGTTTTCGTGATGCAATATGTATCTATTTCTCCTTGATCATAATTGCTGAATTGTTTTCAATGTCAAAACTGTCTTACACGAGATTTCTTGTAGGTTAATGTCTTTATCGATTGAACTAAGGATGGTATGATAACTGTGATGGCGTTGTAGACTGCATACACATTCACTTGCGACCACTCGAGTATGAACCGGCAGCTCCACCTGAAAACAATTTCTCCAAGCGAAAAAGAAACCTAGAGATAATTCATCATTTCTCACAGCTAATATATCAAGCTCTTGAAGCTTAAAGGAGCCGTAATGGGAGATTTATTTGCATGCACTTTCGGCGGTCAGTCTCTCCAATTCCCCCACTTTCCCGTCGTCAGAGCGGTCTACTCTGACAACGAGAGTGTAAGGGAATTGGAGAGACTGACCGCCGAAAGTGCATGCAAATACATCTCCCTTTACGGCTCCTTTAATGAATAATTTGTACCGATATCACAATCAATTGTGTATGAGGCACAATTGAATTTAATATTGCAGCTATTTAACTAAATGTTCCAAACATACTAATATTGCATCTTCACCTCCAGCAACTGCAGCACCTCCTCCTCCTCCTCCTCCAGATCTGGGAGGGCAGGGACAGTAAGCTCCGTCGTGTCCAGGCTGTCCATCCGATCCAGCATTGCCAGCCTGACCGGGCGCTCCAGGTCCTCCGGGTTTGCCTGGAGGTCCGGGTGGACCAGCAGGTCCAGAAGGTCCGGGTCCTCCGCCTCCTCCTGGTGCTCCAGCGGGTCCGGCGGGTCCAGGAGGACCGGCTGGCCCTGCGGGGCCGGGCTGAGAAGACATGCGCATGCCAGGGTTGCCTGAATATAATATTTCGACTACTTTCTGGATAATTTCGAACCCAATGATCAAGACAATAAAATAACATTTTTTTACCCCGCTAAACTTCTCACCAGCGGGTCCAGGTGCTCCAGCTCCTCCAGGCATTCCATCAGGTCCAGCATCTCCAGCAGGTCCAGCAGGTCCAGGAGCTCCTGCTCCTCCTCCAGAAGCGGGTGCTCCTGGGTTGCCTGGAGCTCCACCGGGTCCAGGAGGTCCGTTGGGTCCTGCGGGTCCGGGAGCTCCGGGTGGGCACTTGATGCAGGCGCCCTATAATCATTGACATTATTTTTTACGCATATATTGCCCCTACTAAATAATTTAAATTAGCCCCTGAAATATTTCACGGTACTAGATAATTCGAAAATAGTCGAAATCGACTTTCGCTATTTTATTCGTTCATGTTTTAGCTAATCGGGATATGTTTCAAGGAGATTGTTTAGCTTAGCTTGTCGTTGGGTTAGTCAATCCGATGGCGATCATATATACCTACATATAAATAAAGAACGAACTCACTCCAGTCATCTGCATGGCCATCATTGCCATTCCAGTCATTCCTGCCTGTCCAGCCTGACCGGGTTGACCATCCTCTGAAAGGATACATCATGTTGTGTTGTTCACACCTTGGTCGCAAAACCGTTTTTACTATTTTACTTTGAATGTCAAGGTTCAGTGGACGTTCTTTCCATGCTCAGTTTTGATCTCAGGCATACACTACTCGCTTACGTCCTTTCTCGCCGGGTGTTCCGGGAGGTCCAGGAGGCCCAGCGGGGCAGCTCGAGGCCGAGGCTCCGCAGTCTGGAGACATAACTTATTGCTAGTAATTGATTACTAATGTTCCATAAAATGAATTCGAATGTGGCCAAAGTTTTGGATTCATAATCGACTTTCATGATTTTCGTTGAAAAAAACCATTGTGAAAACCAATTATACAACCCCCTAGCTAATGAATAATCAATCATTTCCCACAAAGTCGTGTACAAATCAACACTCACTGCACTGTGATCCTCCGCCTCCACCTCCTCCGGCCACTGCTGCGCCTCCGCCTCCACCTCCTCCGGCCACTGCTGCGCCTCCTGCACTGTACGCCTGAAAGTGCTTATAATCATCTAATGGTCTTTCACCGAGAATTACAGTAGGTAAATTTCCCATTTCCGCCATCAATCCCATTCTCAAAATTCGAATTTACTTCAGAATGGGCGTACGGTACCTGTCGGGCGTATCTCGAAAAGACATTTGTGGGACGAGAGTTGCCCATGGTAGGGACGACCATCTTCTCCCAAGCACTGTCGGCAACGTTCTGGAAAAAAATGTTTCATGTATTTGCCAATAAGTTCCATTATATGTCGATCTTCTTAATAGCTCAAAATCCGACTCACCAGAATTGTA
The DNA here is from genome assembly GCA_014805445.1 of Diplogasteroides magnus. NCBI lineage: Eukaryota > Metazoa > Nematoda > Chromadorea > Rhabditida > Diplogasteroididae > Diplogasteroides > Diplogasteroides magnus. Next base: position 5,226 of record JACMIF010004681.1, on the reverse strand, counting down.
TTAACGAATTGATCGCATTGTTTAGCATATATTGTCAATATAAACATTTCAATTTGAACTGGCATTGAGGGCCGGAATTAACTTTTCTACATGTATTTCATATACATATTTTCTTTCAGATGGCTATTGGTATTTTCTCCACTAGACGTTACCTTGAACTGATTCAATTCCAACATGACATCATCTCTGAATGTGTTGATCTCAGAAACGAGTGAGAATGCCACCAAGAGAGACCCAATGATGGCCACTCCAGAGGCTGCGGTCGCCCCCAGGACGAGGTGACGGAACGTCGTCATCTCAAGGGGATATGGTAGGATACGAAATCTATGCCATTATACATCATTCGACATATCGAATATAATATTGCGTCGAATAAGCAAAGCACACGAGTGAACTAAATGGGGACTGCCCAACTGGGTCATGTTGTAGACAGTTCAATGAATACATTGAGAACTGTTCCTGTGTTCTTTTCCCTTTCACTTACCTTTTATATGCAATCACTGCACCTTGCAAAGTCAGTAGAGTAACCATGTTAGCCGTTACTCTCCCCTTAACTGAAGTCTCTCTCTGATAGAGACTAACACAGAGAAGACATGATTCAGAGCAGAACTATCCCCGATCTGTCGCTTCCAGTTATCACTTTCAAGTACCAAGTACTTTCACACCCCTTGAACCGCGAGGGACAACACCTCAAGGGAGAGGTGACACGCCAAAGTAACTACCGGTTTCAACTTTGATTCAGTACAGTCTATATATACTGTACAGATAACGAGAAAGTGAAACCACAAGAGTGGTGTCGTAAATCTAGGGACTCCAAACGCGTGATTTTTGACAACATAGCGTTGTTCAGCTACGTTAACTACATAAGAAACTGAAAGCATTTATTTAATAATTTTTTGAACACCCTGAAAGGAGCTTTCATGAAATGAGACGAGAAACAAGAGCAGTGAATAGAGCGAATAACAAGAAAAGCGAAGACAGAGGACATTAGCGTAATGCCATGGTCTCCCGTTTGACCCGCGCCGGTGAATGCAAAAGCGCACTTTTTCAAATGCTGAACCTCGAATCGAAGTCTCTCTTGTACACAAACACAAAAGAGCGGTTGTTTATGGCCTTGAGAGTAGGGTGTCGATGATGGTGACTATATTGACATTTTGAACCGTCTAGCTCCACTCCGAGCGGTTGTCTCTGCGAAGTGAGTGACAACTACTCGGAAGAGACTAGAGAGGTTAGAATTGTTAATGACTCCCCCGCTAATGAATACGCTCGCGTACCTTTCTAGGTATACATGATCAACGGTCATGAAAATCAACAGACCGTTGAAAGTTACATCACGGTTGAGACGAGATATTTATATGACCGGACCAGGAATAGCCCCTTCTGTCACTACTTTGTCACTATTCTATTTTTGGCTTCTTTAAATGAGTTGTGTCACGAACTTTTCGAAAACTGGAAGTGCAGTTCGCTTTGGTTACTCGATGGAAGACGATCTGCGAAGGTCCCAAATTTTTAGCGCTTGTCTCTGATTTTATACAGAGTCTGAAAGTCTTTTGTTGGGTGACAGACGTGGGTCTCTCAATGTCTGCCACCTTTTCATAAGCGTGATCTCTCACCCCCTTCCTCCCTTCCTCCCTTCTTCCCTATCCCATTCCCACACGTCTGTCACATACGAGGCGATATATACGAGATAAACAAATGAGGTGAGGGTGATAAATCACCTTTATGAAGAGGTGCAGACATAGAGAGAACCAGGTCTGTCACCTAACAAAATATTTTCAGTAAACCTTTTAGTTGAAAAATAGCTTTTCCGAAAATTGAAAATTGCCTAATAAAATAACTAACAATAAGTGGAACTGGGAGTTCACCGGTATGTCAGTCTCTTCTGCACTACCAAGCATCATAGTGCACTATGCCCGGTCGAGACAACTTGATAAAGTAGTGACAGAGGGGTCCGGTCTTATAATTACTGCGCCTTAGAGAAGCCAAAAATGGAATAGTGACAGATAGGGCTATTCCTGGTCCGGTCATATAAATACCTCGTCTTAACGTGATGTAACGTTCGACGGTCCGTTGATATTCATGATCGTTGATCATGTGGATGATATAAAAAGGATGGAATTCGTAGAGGAAGGCACGAGAGCGTATGCATTAGCGGGGGAGTCAAGAGCAATTCTAACCTCTCTAGTCTCTTCAGAGTGGTCGTCTCTCATGATAATAGACAACCGAAAGAGACCAAGGAGATTAGAATTGCAAATGACCTAGTGACTCTAGTTACTCTAGTGTTCTAGTGATTATATGATTTAATTACAGCCTCATCCCTCCCATATAAGCATCCCCTTGGATTGTCCGTGGTCAGTCTGTTACTATCTTTGTCTTTCTCGATAAAGCTACTGATTACCAAGCAGTGGTAGTGGTACCTAACTGTACCAAGCGAAGAACACTACACATTCCCTTATTCGGAAAGTGCACGCACTGTAGGTGAGCTATCGGGATAGGGTCTTTATGAGTCATTAACCTCTTCAGGATGTCTTGAAAACAAGTTTCCGTTTTTGCAGCGGAGTTCTGTGCGTGCACTTTCCGAATTAATTCGTCGATCCCCTAAACTTGATTATTCTTCGACGGCTTCAGCGCAGGTAAATAGAAAATTGTGACAGTTAGATTTTACTGTTGTTTTAGAAACTGTAGTTGCCAACATGCAACAGCATAATGAGTATTTGTCGGCACTTGAGCAATGCAATTTCGGTAAGGTTTTGTCATTGTCTGAAAATGAATGCTTATTACAGTGAGCGCCTTAACTTTCAACGCTTTGTTGATTTTCATGATAATTCAATTTACACGGAAAGATGTGGGCACATACAAATATTTGCTAATCACCTTCGCGGTCAACGACATTATATTCGCATGCGCCTATACGTTGATTCATCCCGTAAGTTGATTCAGAAACTCTTTATTGATTGAATTGACTAGAAACTGTTGGGCGTATTCGTAAAAAATACCAGAAAATAAGAAAATAAAAATCAGCAAGAAAAACAATGTTCCATCAGGTGATTATCACTCATCAGCGACTTATGGCCGTGGGCTCCACTGTCTATAGAAGCAATGTAAGTATCCCTGTTCAATCTCGAATTACTATGCATTTAGTTTGTAACTGCGTTCTATTGTTCTTCATTTGCCGGAACTTTCGCTTTGATGGATTTCCATTTCCTCTACAGATATTGGGCACTGAAAAGGTTTCCGAATGTAAAAATCGTATAAACATAATTAGCTACAATGGCCTTAGCATGAAACATCTCGAATGCCGAAACATTTTACCTTTACCTTTACAGTCCTGATCGAATTCACTGGTTTACAAAGCCTCTGTTCATTGCATTTCTCGCTTCACTTTACGCTGTGGTATTCATAGCATGGTAAGCATTGAAGGACTGCGTCCCGTTATGTAGAGTCCCTTTACTTTGTTTTTTAGTGGTGCAGCGTGTTTGATCTTCAATAAGCCGACATACGATGACATCACAGACATTGTGGAGATTGTTGCTGAAAAATACAACTTGGATGCCAGACAGCTCGGATGGATTTTGGGCGATTTCTATGTAAGTAAGGCAGTAGCAGTTTCGCCGTCCAAGTTAATTCGGATTGGTTGTCCCTCACCATTGAAGGGCCAATCATTCTAAAAAAATGGCATTAAAAATGTTACCGCTTTCCTTCACTTGTAATGAGCCCGGAATTTTGCAGCGTTATGGAACATTCAACTATGGCTCCCTTCTCGCAGTCTTACTCAACACAGTCGTTACGTCCCTATGCACATCAGTCATGCTTTATTGTGGGCTGGGAATTTTCCGTTATCTTCAAGAAACTAGTAGACAGGTTCGTACGAGTGCTGATGTCTGTGTGCAATTGTTATATTATGAAAAAAGATGAAAACTTGCCTCGTAGACATTTCCCTGTGGAGGAATTGTCTGAATTAAGTTTCCACTTTATAACCATGACACAAATATCTATGGCGCAATCATCAGGGGTTCAAAAACGGTAAATTTGTCGTCATTCTTCTCCGCCGCGCGGTCGTCTGTCATGGAGTGAGACAACCGAGCTCCGGAGAAGAATGGCGACAAATTTACCGTTTTAGAACCCCTAGCAATTATCATGCAGGTTTTGTAAAGCTTACATTATTCAGAATCTATTTCCGAAGACTCGATCTCTCCACACAAAGCTCTTCCGCGCACTTTGCTTACAGACTGTAGCACCCATCACATCGATGTACATTCCATTCTTCGTGGTTCACGTTTCGCCAATTATCGGTTTCGAATTGGGTGTACTTTGTGACCTGTGCTGCCCCATCATTTCCTTATTTCCTACGATCGATGCGATCATTATAATTCTATTCGTTACCGACTACAAAAAGGCCATCGAAAGAGTGTTTGGTTATTTCAAACCCAAAACCCACGTATACCCTATTCCGGGATATATCCACCCATATCATTCTTATATGTCATATCCCCCCTACTCGTCATATGTCATATAATTAGCGATATATAAAAAAGATGGATTTTGCAGAGTAAGGCAGCAACAAGAACAGACACAACAAGGCACCATGTAGTACAAGAGATCACTAAGACTGAACAAAAACTAGCGATCAAAACACATGCCTAAAATACAAGTATCATATGCAAAACACACACAGAAAAATACTGCCAATTTCCCCCATACCGTTTGAAATTGCCAAGCATTGACCGTTAAAACTGCCTAATTTGGACAGTTTTCTGCCACATATCGCGGTTTAAAATGACTGAGCAAATGGCAGTTTGAAACTGCCAATATTGTCAGTTATTTTTCTGCGAGCAAGCTATAATTACTGTACGGTCGACGGGTCAACACTGCAACAGTGGGTCATAAAACGAAGTCAAACACTTGAACATGATTTGACTTTCCATTCCTGTTGTTGACTCTTTTCTTGTATCCAAAACACAACTCTCCTCATTCCTTAAAGAAGTAAAAAATGGAGAAATTCTCGTTGGTCAAAAATAGTCCTGCACGGAAATCCCTGCGGAATTTCATTGGCGGTGTGGTAGTCATACCGTAATCTTTTTTTTCCATTTCACGTGTCAGCCGCAATTTCGAGCTTCATGGTTTTAGTTCTGTGTTTACCGCACTCGAATTAGTCGGAAACTATAAAAAAAAACTTTTAAAAATTGCATATAAAACGAACTAGAACGTTTGCGAGTGCTTCAAGAG
>JACMIF010004680.1:0-11910 GCA_014805445.1 Diplogasteroides magnus | reverse complement strand
TACTTTTGACAATATTTTTTAAAATTATGAAAATGCCGATTTTTCGAGGTCGACCATCATTATCTCCGTTGCCGTTACAGATACGGTCTTGCACCCCATACACTGAAATGATCAGCAGAAAATTTGCTGCAGAATGAGCTCTTTTCGAGCCCTCTAGGATGAGTTTGAACCGAGTTATGATCGATCAACCATCATGACGAAATTCGTCTGTAAAAGGATTGCGAAATTTTTTCATGCCGAATCGAGGCAGGACGTTCATTGGGGTGCCCATAACTACTTCCAGGAAAAAAATCAGAATTTAATTCCAAAGTTTCCCACCCGGTTCCGCCAAAGTCGATTTTCGCTTGAGATGAAAAAATATCAAGTCTTAAATAGCAGGTAGGAAAAGACCGCGTTCATTCCCTGCGGATCGACCGACTTCCATCGAACGGAACTGCAGAATTATGTATTATACTTTTTAAAAAAATAGCGGTATTCACATATGTTTCAATCATAACTAAATACCATGCGTTCCTATCGAAATTAATTCCTATCCGACAGTTGATGATAAATAAAACACTGTATTGATTTGGCAGATGAAATTGCTGGGTGAATAAGGAACGCTTTCATTCCATGTGGATTCTGTTGAATGTGACAACAATAGAACTGCATTCTCTCCCGTTTATATGAGTCCAGTAAAAATATACCGATCAGTGAAACATAACTGATTTCGTACTCAAACTTTCAACCTTAGAGTACAGCCAAAGGAGAGAAGAGGGAGGGTGTCAACAGCTGAACGAACATAAACTCTTTCTCCAGCGTTTACCATTCTGTTTGCAAATTGGAGGGAGTCTCACATCAGAACCAACAGTGGAAGGAACAAACGAGGAATCAAACACAATAGGGTTTCTAAACCGTTAATTTACGCATTTCTCATTCGTCTAATTCTCTCGGAGCAGTCGTCTATCACATCAAAGAGACAACAGATCCTCGGTGATTAGATGAATGAGAAATGCTCTTTTTTGAAAAAATTGCCGTTTTAGGAACTCTAAAGTACATTACGGTTTCTAACGGTAGTAGCTTCCTTTCTCAGTCATACAATCTCTGCGGAGTGACAATTTGATCGTTCTTTGTTTCTGCCAGTGCCCGCTGCATGGTTGCCGAAGATTAGTCACATATGTTTCAATCGCAACGTAAATACGGTGCGCTCCTCTAGAAACTGCTAATTGTCTACCTGAATTGAGAAAAATTAAATTAGTCGATGAAAAATAATACACCGTATTAAATTGACAGAGTGAAAAGGAATGCGTTCATTCCCAGTGGATCGATCGACTTCCTTTGCAGAGTGTTGCAATCGTCCAGCATTCGATCGATAATGAGCCGATCTAACGCAGTGAGTGTAAAGGCAAATGTGGGCGAATGTTGGGCGATTGCGACACTCCATTCCGTTTAACGTGACGTTCAATGGAACAGCGGAATCTCCCGTTGACATGGGAACAGGATATTCTGTGGAACACGTTATTTTCATGCAAATTTACAGTGTTTGTCGTTGTTGCTAATAGTTCAAGCTTCATTTACCGATATTTTTAAGTTTCATGCCTTCATTATACATCACATTCAATGTGTCGTTCAATTGAACGGACGTTTGAAATGCGGACATGAAAAAGCACAGCAGATGTTAACTCGATCAGGACCACACCGACCACTCCGCAAGCAGTAGTACGGCAAATGAGAAACTAATATGGTGTTTTTCATATATCGGAAGATTGTCAAAAATATCTGTCGTCCAAATCAGCGCAAATTAGTCATGTGGTCAAGTATTACCACTAAAAATTTCATGGAGATTCGATACCATTAAGCAAAGTTGTGGCCAAAAGAAAATTTTTGACCCCACAGTTTTGACCAGAAGTGTACACTACGGACTCTAAAGTGTTATTCACATACATATGTTTCAATCATAACATAAATGCCTTGCCTTCCTCTCGAAACTGCTGCATTCACTTCACCAGTGCTAAAAAAGTAAAACACAATATAAAGTTGACAGAAGGAAGGTCAGGATGAAAAGGAACTCGTTCATTCCCTGTGGATCGACCGACTTCAGTTGAATAGAACTGCATATTCTCCCGTTGATATGAGTCCAATAAAGATATACCGATAGGTGAAACATAACTGATTTCGTACTCAAACTGCCAACCTTTGAGTGAAGTCAATGGTAGGGTGGGGGTATTTCTATGATTTACTGACAGCCGTCCATTCACTCGTAGTCTAACTTCATTCGGTAGTGATCGTCCCTGCGTTGTTGACTCAGACGAGAGAAGAGGGAAAGTGTCGGCTGCAGAAAATACGGAAACTCTTACTGCGGCAGTTTACCATTTTTTTACAGATAGGGAGCATCTCACATCATAATCAGCCGTGGAGGGACTAAAGGGGGAAATAATGCACAAGAAGGTTTCCAAACTGGTAATTTTATGCATTACTCATTCGTCTAATCTTCGTTAAGCGGTTGCTTATCATATAATAGAGACAAGAGATCCTCAAAGATTAGACGAAGATTAAACGAATGAGAATGTACTTTCTCGCTTAAAATTATCGTTTTAGAAACTCTGATGTACACTACAGTCTCTAGCGGTAATAACTGCATTCCTCATTCATCCAACCTACACGAAGTGATAATTTCATCATTCTTCATAACAACCAGTGTCCGTTAGACAATGCACAGTTGTCCAACATTGGCCACATGTGTTTCACTTATAACGTAAATACCGTGCGTTGCTCTCGAGACTGCTGTCTCTCGATCAGCTGATGAAAAATAAACACCATATTGACTTGGCAGATGAGGAATCTCACATCAGAATCAGCAGTGGAACAAATAATGGGGAAATCAAACTCGCGATGCTTTCTAAACCGAAATTGTATGGAATTCTCATTCGCCTAATTCCCTCGGAGCAGTTAGCTACCTATCACATGCGAGAGACAACAGATCCTCAAAGATTTGACGAATGAGAATACACTTTCTCGCATTACCGTTTTAGCAATTCGAATGTACACTACGGATTCTAACGGTAGTAATTGCACAATAACTGCATTCATCCAATCTCCGCAGAGCAACAATTTTATCATTCTTCGTTTCTATTACACCAGTGTCCGCTAGACAATGCACGGTTGCCCAACATTATTCTCATATGTTTCAATCTTAACGTAAATACTGTTCGTTCATCTCGAAACTGCTTAGTTTTTACCTTGAATTGAGAAAATAAAAAGAAATATTGAATTGGCAGGGGTTGAAAGAAATCCGTTCATTCCATGTGGATCGGCCACCTTCCGTTGTAGGGCGAGTAGAATCGGCTTTGCCCTTTCTACTTCTATACACCCTATTCCTATTCTACTCACCCTATTCCGTTGAAAGTGGCGTTCATAAGGTTCGCATTAGGGGTTCTAAAACGGCAATAAAGTGCATTTCTCATTCGTCTATTTTCAGCGGAGCGGTTGTCTCGACGTTCGATAGACAACCGGTCCGAGTGGATTAGACGAATGAGAAATGCACTTTATTACCGTTTTAGAACCCCTAGTTCGCATTTCGGAAATATAGTGCAACTTTCCTATCTCTACTCAGACTCATTCTCTCTCGTTCACGATTGACAACCGGTCGGGATATGAGGGCAGAAAGCTATGGCGTACTCTATTTCCGAAAATACGATCTATTATCGTTCAATGGAACTGCAAAATCTCCTCTTGACGCGCGAAAGGGAATGCTGTCTTTTCACGAAGATTTACATTGTTTGTCGTTGTTGCTAACACCTCAAGGTAAATTGGCCGATATTTTTACGTTTCATGCCTTCAATGTGAAGCGCCATCGATGCTAAACACAATTCAACTTTGGAACTTATGAAACGGTGACTTGAAATGTACACTATGGATTACTCTAACGGTAATAACTGCACGATAATTGCATTCATCCGCGGAGTAACAATTTCATTATTCTTTGTTTCCACCTGTGTTCGTAAGATATTGCACAATTGCCCAGCACTATTCATATATGTTTCAATCACAACGTAAATACTGTGTGTTCCTCTCGAAACTGCTCACTTTGCATTAGTTGAAGAAAAATAAAACACCGTATTGAACATTGAGTTGGCAGATGAAAGGACAGGGTGAAAGAAAATGCGTTAAACCTTTGAATCGACCGCCTTCGTTGATCGTTTCGTTCTATGTGTCTGCATGCTCTACCGTTGACATGCGAACAGGAGATTCTGTAGAACTCTCTCTTTTCATGCAAATTTGCAATGTTTATCCGTGTTGCTAATGTTTCAAGCTTAGTTTGCCAATATTTTTTTAAACTTTTCGCGCCTCCATTATTCAGATGCGTCCTGAGATTACACTTCTATCGCGAGCACCATCATTCTCCCAACTGCTCTGCATTTCAATATACTCGTTGCTTCTCTATCGCGGCTCCATTCTTAACGATACGTCTGAGTTCCATATGAAGGAGGGGAGTACTATACAGTTAACAAATGGATGGACAGCCGCGTACTGATACATAAGAAGACTCGATCAGGACCACACCCACTAGGGTTTCTCAAACGACAGTAACTCTCTACGAGCGATAGAAAATTACTCCGAGAGGGTTAGACGAATGAGAAATGCACTTCACTACCGATTTAAAAACCCTAACACCGACCCCACGCATGCAGCAGGGCGTCAAATGATATAATATGGCGTGATTCATCTTTCAGAGGATCCATCAGACTATCAAACTAGATAATTTTTGTGACCATTTTTTATATTTATCTCCTTCTCACATAAATATTTGCTCACATATGTAAGAAATGTCATACCATACCTATTGCTATGAACCTTCATGTGACTATTATTTTGCGAATTACCTGAATTGTTATATTATTTTCTTATTGACGCTCGATGCCGAGTTTCCCCAGAGGGATGGTATATGGAGAAGGTTAGAATAGTAATGAAATACTGATGATGCGACATATTGTGCATGACAACCCAACTGCTATACCGTGTATGCTCGAATTTTCACTGTCCCTCTCATTTTTGCTTGCTAATTCGCATTTCTCTGACCATAGAACAGTGCGGGAATACTTTCTTATTTAATATGTATGATTTAGTCTCAGCTTCACAGCTCCTGCAATCATCAATCGATAATGCACAGCTTCTGTTCACTGGAAATGTTCAATTTTGGTGTGTTTCAAGCCTTTCCACCCGAAACGAAAAAAATTGGAAGTATGAACAGATTTGTGAATTGTTTTTTTTGTGAAGTTTTCACTGATCATAAATCAATGGTTGATTTTTATTGGCATTTTTCAAAATTACCATTCGATATTTAGCGCTTTTTTCACTTCTCGTAATACTTTATGTCCGACCAATTTTTTGTTATTGTGTTTGTCGTACATTAAATCATTGCGCAAACGGATTGAACTGGCATTATAATAACTAGCAAAAGTCGTCCCACTGACCAGTACTGAAGCTACGAGCTTTCGGGTGATAACTAGGGAACGACTTTTGGAACGACTGTCGTCTGTGCACTCATCAGACCGGTAGTCCATGATTAGCGAGAGAGAATGATTCACCCGTGCGCATGGACGAAAAACGTTCCATAAGTCGTTCCCTAGTTATACCTACTCCGGACTCCGGGGAATATTCTCTCGGGAAATTAATACTTTGCGACTATTCATTCTTCTCGCATATAACTTCTTCCCGGTTAACTTCTTTAAATTCCACAATGTCAATCAAAATTCATGGGTAAAAGATTGTAGTTCATTCTGAGCGTAAGCATTCCCTTGTGGTTTACATGATCACCAAAAGCCATGTGGAGCAAACAATAAAATGTATTATTTATAGAGCGGCTATGTGAACATAATGAACAGAGACTGCTCGATTCAAGAGAAAGTGTTTATCCTATCCCACACTTTCATACTAGGGTTTCTAAATCAATAGTAAAGTACATTTCTCACAATCAGGCGTCAATTCCACTCGGAGCGGTTCTTTATCACTCATAGAGACAACAGTTCTAGAAGAATGAGAAATACACTTTCTATTGATTTGGAAACCTTAATTTATGCCAGAAATTTTACGTGTCGAAAAGATGCTGCAATGAATGATATTGCAGTAATATCCTGCATCATCAACGCTCTGTTGATATACCTGATTCTGTTTTGCTCCAGCAAATCGTTGGGTGGATACAAGTGAGTTATTTTTGATTTTAAACAAATTTTAAAAATTGGAATCTTTTTCAAAATATTTTTTTTAAATATCGGGTAATGACAGACAAATAACACGTGCTTTTGGAGAGGATCGACATATTCAGGGGGGTCCTGGTGGTAGCGCCGTCGATTTGAGCCAGAGCCCAAACTATGTGGTGGTGGTGTTAGGGATATGTGTGGACGTTACCATACATATGGTCATTTGGTCTGATTCGGCCATATAGGAGAGATAAAAATTGCGAAATATTGTAAAATCGGGGTTTCTTGATATCTCTTCCGATTTTTACTGCGGTTGAAAGACATGCGTTCGGAGATCGAAAACATGGTTACTAACAAAACTTTGCACGCTCTTTCCAGCAAAAATGCTCACCAGACGATATGCGCAATATTTGATTTTTGCCGAATTTTTTCTTTGTCTGATCCATTGCAAAAATTTTCCCAAAAAATACTCTTTCAATATTGATACTAAAAGTCATAGGTCATCGGTAGCGAATTCTGGGTCATTTTTCACTTCCTCGATTTTTCGGCTATGTCCAAAAACGGACTTTGAGTCATTGACATAACCCCTACTTTTCAATACCAATATCGCAAGAGGACTTCAAAACAAGAAATTTTTGTGTTGGAAGTTTATCTGAATTCGTGTTTTCGATAAGATATGGCACCACAAACTTGGCCGATTTCTCCAATTTGGTCAGTTTTTTACCTTTCAAAAAAATCTGGGCACTGCTTTCCCGCGCATAAAAATATGTTTGAAAGCACAATATTTGTAGCTCTGAAAATGGAGAATTTTTCAAGCATAGAAAGAGACACGTTTTCTATGGTTTCTGATTTATGGCTGAATTTAATACGAAGTTTAAATTTAATCGAAAAACCGATTTTTTCGAGAAAAAATTCGGCAAAAATCAAATATTGCCCATATCGTCTGATAAGCATTTTTGCTGGAAAGAGCGTGCAAAGTTAATAACCATGTTTTCGATCTCCGAAAGCATGTCTTTCAACCGCAGTAAAAATCGGAAGAGAAGTCAAGAAACCCCGTTTTTACCATATTTCGCAATTTATATCTCCCCTATATGGCCGAATCAGACCAAATGACCATATGTCTGGTAACGTCCACACATACCCCTAACACCACCACCACATAGTTTGGACTCTGGCTCAAATCGACGGCGCTACCACCACGACCCCCTCCATTGTCTCCAAGAGCGCGTGATAAATACAAACAAGACGCTTGACTTAAATAAGAATAATATATTTAGGTATCTCCTCCTCATCTTCGTGCTAAATGATGTGTTCTACAGTGTGATGCACTTGCTTACGCGGCCAGTAAAATCATTTTATTACAATATCGACATAAAATACAAATTAGGGTGAAATACCAGTATGATGTGCTTATTTGATCCCTAACGGTGAAATGCACAGATGCGCCACACAACGATACTATCCATTACAATATTATGGCGCAAATGTGCATGGTGCTCTTATCTTATAATACATCCGAAATTTGCTCAACATCAGATGATCGGCCCCCATGGCGAGGCGTTTGTCATGTTTTCAACGGGATTCTGGACGGACAAGGTGAGTCGAGTATGGGAAAGGATGCTGAAGTTCATTTATCATTTGTCTGATCCATTGCATCCAGTTATCTCTACTTGCGATAGACAACCTCTCCTCTCCGCAAGTAGAGATAACCGCTCCGCGGAAATTTGAGAAATGATAAAAATATCACTAACGTTTTAGAAACCCTACTGAACGCGTGCAAATTGCAGTATTCCATCTGCGCTTTCGCTGCCGCGCACTCGCAAACTATGGTCTTGCTGGCTTACCACTTCATATACAGATACATCGCTATCAAGAAGTGAGTCCACTGTTAATTCCTATCTAGTTGTATTATCGAAATGGAAGAGCGCCTCTTTGACGTAGGGACCTTACCTAGGTACCTCCGAAGCATCTCATCAGGTAATACAAGCTAGATCATCATTGCATCAGGCCCGACTCCATGCAGCTGTTCCACCGGCCTTGGTTTATCGCACTACTAACATTCATATTTTTGTGCGAATTTGTTGCGTGGTAAGCACACTTTTTCTTTTCTGACCATTAGCCATAATTTTGAATAGGTTTCACGCTCATCATAAAGAGGATTTTCAACTCAGTTTGCAATGATTGTATCTTCTCTATCGAATCCCATGTATTCTCATATCGTATGCATTACCATTATAGGTTTCTGAACTGCTGGTTCGGCTACTACGCCGATGATGAACTGAGGGCGTACGTGAGGCCTTTCCTAAACGAATACTACCCCGGACAAGGGCAGGACTTGATTGGAGGACTGTACTGGGTAAACTCCAGGTTCTCTTATCGAGATTCTATTGACAGCCGGTGACTTCCTTGCCGTCAAAATTCATTCCTAGCTAGCTGCCGTCTCTTACTTCGCAGAGATGACCGCTAAGAATGAATTTATACGGCTAGGAGGACGCCGGCTGTCAATAGTTACCTGAAAGCGACAGCCTACTCTCTGGCCTTCGCCTTGCATGGCGCAAATATCCATACCGCAATTCAGTTTGGCTAATTCAGACAATGGAGGACAATTCGCTTCGTCTCACGCCCACACTGGGATTGTTGGGGTTCATTTGCATCATATCCTGTTCTATGACGGTTATATCCTACTGCTCGTTCCACATCATGAAAGAGCTTTGGAGGTTAGTTTGTTTAATTTATTTAAATTGTATTAAAAAGAAGAGGTCAGAAAGCGAAATCTTTGCAGATTGAATATAAATCGCAGCACCAAAACGTTGCAAATGCAGAAGCAGCTGTTCATCATTCTCGTACTGCAGGTTGGAAGTTTCATTCGCTTAAAAATATCAACAAAAACGCAACTGCAAAAACCGCTACAGAAAGAATAAAGCTACCAATATTGGCAGTTTTGGAGCAGTTTTGTCGGTTATTTTTTGTGTGATTCGAGGCAACTTCCTGCTCTTCAGCTCATCTTTCCCTTTGCCCTTATATACATGCCATGCGCATTAGTGATAACAGCTCCATTTTTGCACCTGCACTTGCCGTACTGGCCCAAGGTGCGTCAAGTCTATTCGTTGACCCAAATTTGGTGTTTAACAACCCCAAAAGCAATTCCAGATGGTGTCTGCCGCTTGCACATTCTTTCCCTTTGCCGATGCTTTTGTGATCATGTTCGGCATTTCCGACTATAGGTTAGCTAATGTTAGGGAACGATTTTTGGACTGATTTTCCTCTGTGCTCGTATTCGGTCGGTCATCTTTGATGAGCAAGAAAGAATGACTCACCGGTGCGCACAGACGAAAAACGGTGCATAAAGGGTTCCCCAGCGAATGCTTTCGTGGATATGTCATCAAAAAAATTGGTAAAAGACGAAAACGTTCAGAAAGGGCCTGTTCCGACTTCTCGCAAGATGCATCACTGGTTGTCAACAGCATACATCAGTAGTTGGTGTGGATATGTCATCATTTACGCAAAACATCAATACCTCTCTCCATGTTACTGGATAACAATGGAAAATGTTAGCGTTGTCTAGTAATGCCATATGTACAAAGCCTCAGACGTCAAAATAGCATAAAAAATGAGAAACACAAAGTAGGTCAAAAATGTGGAGAGAACACTCGGTATATTTAACTGTTCGGTTATGTTTAGGGAAGGGAATCCAAGCAGAAGTGCACATTTCTGTCGTCTCATTCCCTAGGAGCGATTGTCCATCACGTGTGAGAGATAACTAGAGACCGTGAATTGACTCAGAAATTGACAACTGTGAATTCCTAGCCGTCGTCTCTCCCTTCGCAGAGACAACCACTGGGAATGAAGTTAGACGGCTAGAAATGAAGCGCTGACAATATCTGAGTCAATTCACGGTCTCTAGTTATCTCTCTCACGTTATGGACAACCGCTCCAAGGGAGTGAGACGACAGAAATGCTCACTTCTGCTTGATTTTTCCATATTCTGTTCCCTAGTTATGATGAATAAGTATTTTTTAGGCAACATCAGGAACTTCGCGTAATTAAAACAGCTGTAAAATATTGATTCTGACATCAACAGCAATAAGCATCAGATTGGCAAAAAGTACTTGCAAATACTATATAAAAAATAAAATGAAGCCGAAGAATGTATACATGCATATTGAGCAAACGAATGTGAGAAAGTTACAGAGCAAAATGTATTAGTAATTGAGGTCAAAATGTGAATGTGCATATCTTTATCCATTGCATACGCTTATGGAAAGGTATAACTTATGGGAGAGACCTTCATATTCGCACTTGAACGTCCGATCGATTTGAGCAGGCTTTTTGCAAACAAATAGGTTTATAGCAAATGGTTGGTTGAATACAAAGAGAATCGTTAGAAAATGGCCAATTGTCGTAGTTGTAGTCAACAGTATACATGGATGTAGGATGCACATGATTTATGAGATTTATTTCAGAGGCTCAAGCCGTAAAAAATGCAGATTTTAAAAATTATTGCATTATTATGCATCCTAACTGAACTGTTAGGATGCATAATAATGCATAATAATGCAACCCATATTCCTTCTGTGAAATGCAATTCTGAATGTTATTTGACACAATCACACAGCGACTCAGATCACAGATAAAAAGTATATTTTTTATGGTAAGATGGAACTTGTCGGATGGGTCTTCATGATTGTGCTAGAACGACCGATCCAGCACAGCTCAATCAGTAGCGCCCTTCTGTAATCCGCACTGAAACGATTCTGATCATATTTTCTTCATTTTCAGCCTTCTGCCGAAACTCCCAAAAAACGTTACACTGGTATTACGTATTATGGTTTCTAAGTTGATAGTAAGGTACATTTGCCATTGGTCTAATATAATCGGAACCGTTCTCTATACGTTCGATAGATATCTGCTCCGAGTGGATTAGACGAATGAGAAATGCACTTTACTACCGATTAAAAAACACCATAAGTGCTCTATTTCGGAAAGAGTCCGAACCTCGTCATCAAGTAGATGAAGAAGTTGCAGGAAATGGAAATATTCACTGCTAATCCCGTGGTCAGTTCACTCACGATGAACATGTATTTGTTTTCCTGAATTATTCCTTTTAAGCTTTGAGTTACCGTAACCTAACCTTTACAAACATATTGATTAGAAGCATTACAAACTGCGTGGTGAACCATCCGCCAACTACGGTAATCATAACGATGAAGAGCGAGAGGAAGATGGACTTGATCATTTTGGTATCACCTGTAGGACATGGATGTTTAGTGCATTTGTCGCTCGTCTAATCACATTTGGTGTTCTCTAGGGTCTCAAAGTCGGTAAATGTGTCGTCATTCTTCTCGGCCGCGCCGTTGTTTCATTCCATCATGAACAAGCGCGCGACGGAGAAGAATGACGATAAATTTACCAATTTTGAATCCCTGGTCTTCTCTGGCGAGAAGCGATAGGGAATAGACGAATGAGAAAGAATGGACGAATTTATGGTCACGCTCACCATTCTTCTTTAGATTCTGCCAAACGATGGAGTACACCACGACATCGAGAAAGATAATGATGATAGAGCAGATGAGCCACAGCTAAAGAATTAGAACATCATTAGGGTTCTCTTATCGGGACGTTATTGACAGCCGTCCATTTCTAGCCGTCTTACTTCATTCCTGGCGGTCGTCTCTTCGAATTGAGAGACGACTGCTAGGAATGAAGTTAGACGGCTGTCAATAACGTTCCA
>JACMIF010004679.1:0-11912 GCA_014805445.1 Diplogasteroides magnus | reverse complement strand
TCATTCTGTTCCATCTGTTCCGTAATAGCGGCTGTTATAGAGGGTTTCGGAATTCCGAAACTCGTTGGAATTCCGAAACATAAATGATCTATTTCATTGCTATAACCGTATTTTGGTTTATTTTACGGTACCAACTACGTATAATAAGACAATTTTGAATCAATTTAGTCAAAAATATACTTATTTTCATTAGGAAAGGGATTGTTCTTAACCGCCCCATATCTTCTGAGAAACCAATCGACAAAGTGTTCAGTATTTTTTTAGATTTTGGAGTAACAATAGACTAACATTAAGTGTGAATTACCGCTTCACTTCGACAGGTAAGTTATAAACACGTTTTGATTTCGGATACTGCTTCATGCGTTTCACTCATTCACTAACTTCCGCTTGTACTCTTCTCTCACACAGATAGCTGTCGATTCAGTCGACTGGTGGCCTAGTGGTAGTGGGCGCATGCAGTAGCCCTATTGTGGGGGATCGGGTCCTATTTTGTCCAAACTTTTTGCTGATTCTTTATAAGGCTTCAAGTAGATCAGTTAAATTAATAGAACACAATATATTGAAAAAAACGAGTATAAAAAATTTACGGAATTATTTCTCTTGAACTATGAAACTTTATTGTTTAAAGGTGATTGCTCAAATTTGCATTGTAAAGACAGTAAATATTACCGAATTTCTTTCTACATGCGACTTACTGTGATGTGATTGCTGCAAGAAATCAGCATTATGCTGTTTTAAAGCAAAAAACATGGTATTATGTTTCGGAATTCCATTTAGTTTCGGAATTCCGAAACCTTTTGGAATTCCACCGCGCGCAACTAAAGGAATGAGAGAGGAATGGCTGTTCCGAAACTGAAGGGACGACCGAGTTTCGGAATTCCGAAACTAGGAATGTTCCAAAAGGCGATCCCTAATGTTGGCACGTGGATCCCCTCTAATATCTCATTCGTTCTTCACATAGTCCACGTCTCTCCCCCGTTTTGTGCTCTTTGAAACATCATTCATTTCAGAGTTGTCTTGGAGATACAACAGTATGGAATTCTCTCTGGATTTGCAAGGATCAGACTATCACAACGAAAACAGCGTTTGTTCCAAAAACTCGTTTTTGTGTATTGTTAGCTTTTAAAGGAGCGGATAGTATGACTAAATTTAAAGTACGCGAATTGAGACGTGAACGTATTCATTAAATCAGCAAAAGATTTATGGTGGGATTGTTTTTGGGTATATAATTAACTTTATCTGTCTACAACAGGGAATCATCATGTGAAAAGGATTGGGATCGTCTCTTTGCCACAATTACTGCAAAGCAGAGGGATACAGGAAATAAGCAAGTGTCCTAAAAACTTTCAATAAATTACTCTGAGCATTGCGCAGAATCTCCAGTCATGAGTGCTGTGTGGCGGTTCGACTGAAATTGACAACAACTTACTTAGACGGAGAAATCGCAAATATCCACACTATGGTTGGCAGTTTGACTAAATTTTCGAATATGTTTCACCGTGGCTATATATATTTTATTTATAAGAGCTGTGAAACATATCCAAAAATTTAGTCATACTGCCAACCCTAATCCACACCGGATCCCTTAAGCATTGCTTCAAGGACAAGTTATACAAGGCGTGGAAACTACGTCTCGATTCTTTCGTGTAAACATTTCCATAGCCTGAGAATGCATGACAGCAAAGAATTATTCTTTTGTTTCAGAGAGCGAATATCGAAAGATCAGACTATTTCCTTTTTCATTACTGTCAAGCCTATCTCCAAAACTTGCGCCACTGGATATGAGCCCGGGGAAGATTTCACTTCGGTTTGCAAACGAGGTAACGCGAAGAATAATCGTAATTTACTATGTCATTCAGTAACTGCGCACACATGTATCCCATTGAAACCAAAGTTGTGACACTTGACACTAACCAACGCATTCCATTAAGCAAAGAGGTATTTCATTAATCTATCCGTTGATTTTTAATCTTAAAATCAGATTCTCGCTTTACATTCTCCAGTATCTAATGCATCATTCTATGGCGACTTCTTCGAGAGCCGAAACGAGGTATTGTAAAAATGAATTTTTTTCGAATTTTTAGATAAATTATTATTGCGGTAAACGGAGTTGAAAATCGGCCTCTATATATTACGCGTGAAACCTATTTAAAACATGGCTAATTGGCCGAGAAACGACGAAATAGCGCGCAAATTTGAGAGTCCACAGTCGCCAGCCAGATGGAGTGTGTGTACTCGGTATATCAACTTGGTTTTCCGCAATAATAATATGGCAAAACCGCAACCTCGTGTTCGAATAAAATTTAGCAAGCAATTCTGCCAAATGTTGACCGAGATGTATTCTTAAACTTCGTGGACGCTATTTACACAAGATACAAGCCCGATTCCAGTTCGTTAGCGACTTTATTGCTCGATTTTCTAAATTATTATTATTATTGTAGTTATTTTATTGTATTTTTTTATTATTATTTTAATAGTTTTCTGTAGGAGAAAGCGCACGCCTTCTCTTGGAGTGGAAATGAGCGCATGGCAGACAAAGTGACTAAGCGTTATGTTCACTATTTCATCAACAATGAGCTACCTACGGATCCTCAAGAGCTGTCATTGCTTTTGCTTACAGCCAACATCTGTAATTCAGAGGCTCTTATGGTTCGAACAGTCCTTCCACTTCCTCAAAAACTGTTCTCTTTCAGGATAAGGTATTACTTTCTTTCAACCAGCCTGATCTATCATATGAATTCTACAATAATATGCACAAAAAGTTGAATCCTGCAGTTTCTCTGAAAGTTGTTAAGGTATGTGAATTTGATATACATATACTTATAATTTCTTATTGATAATTTAGCGAATGAAACAGTTGGGAGAAAAATCTTATGATGTCGCCGCTGCTCTCTTTTGTATCTTGTTCGCAATTATGTTTTATGCTTGGATATACTACATGCCATGCTTTGCCGAACCAAGAAGATATGAAAACAGGGAGTTTCTGTGATTATGTCTAATAAATGTTGTTTATGAGTTGAAGATGCATCATTACTGGAAAGAAAGCAATTAAAGAAAGGGAAGAGGTTTTTTCTTATGTGCTTGAAGAACAAGCTATTCACATTAGGATGACCCCAAACTCGAACAAGACATGGTATTTTTAGCACTCTAATCATAATAACCGCCTTTGCCTCGGGAATGGTTCGATCTTGTCGAAATCGACCCATTTCGTTCCTATGGATAGCTACTTGAATTCCCGAAAGAAGCAATGAAAGACACACAACTGGAAATGGGAAAACCTTATCAATTTCTCTTCTTCATTCCGACTCTGCACCTGGAAAACACAATCGGTAAATTTGTAGTCATTCTTATTCACGCGGTAGTTGTCAACGAAGGAATGAGAGAAAAGCGCGCCGGAGAAGAAAGACGTCAAATTTACAGATTTTTAACCGCTACTCTTCAATTATGAAATGCGGCATTTGAGGAGGGAGTCATCAGTCATGACGAGATTGAAGGGTTGACGCGAAGGAAGAGATTGATTACTTCTATATTCTTGGGCGTTATTTGCGTGAGCTCATTCTATGCATTAGTGCATTGGTAAAAATAAGTATTTATCACACATTCCTTGAACTATCAACAACAACTGTTCTTGACATGTTGGCAAGCTGGATTGCACATGCATATTTATTTCTAGTGCTTATTTGAAGTAATAATATAATAATATGTTTATCGCATGGTATGTTTCGTGAACAAGGCAATAGACGAAGATTATGCACATCTTTGAATACTCCGTTGTTGCTACCATTACAGTCAAGCAGCTGCTCTGCTGTATAGGTGAAGGAAGGAGGATATAGAGAATTGCAGGAGAGAGGAAAGATTGAGTCATTTATTTTGTCTGCAAGGAAGAGAAAAGATTGATTCACCTTTATCTATTTTCTCTTCTTCCCCTTTCCATCCTCTTTCCACTTCAAACTATCAATCAAGAACCGCTCGTTGTACTTGTCAAATCTGTTCAACGTTTACATCGATGTATGAGCAGAATTCACAGTAAAAAATATCTCTTCTATATTCACCAATCGGTCACAGAAGATTGTTTTCCGAAGATGAGTGCCACATTGAAGAGGCAGTGCAATATGAATTGTAGGGTTTTGCGTTAGGAAATATTTCAAAAGAGTAATCTTCTAACTTTCAATTAGGTTGATTTTTTGCTTTCTTCTTATGAAACGTACTCCAAATTTCTTTTTCGTCACCATGTTGGGCTTCAGGGTTCAAAATGGTAGGTAAATTTTTTCTCCGCCGCGTGATTGTCTATGAGGGAATGAGACAACAGCGCGGCGAAGAAGAATGACGACAAATTAAGCGATTTTGAACCCCTGTTGGACTCTGGACTTGCGAAGATCGATTGAGTCTTTCTCATAGAGGATTGAGTGTAACAAAGCATTGCGACATGTGATTACTGACACTTTATCGAACAAATAACAATAATTTTTGACCGTTGCTTCATGAGTGTGCTCAATGATCACGTTTTCTTTCTCGTTTGCCATTCGAAAAGTGGCGGAGGGGTCTGTAAATTGTTTGATTCGCATACTTGTCTTCACATCTACGAAGTTACCGTCATTTCGGAACGCGAGCGAAAATTACGTTGCATATTAGCCTTCCACCGGAGTCTCACGAGCTTCCAATAACTTGATCTATGATGTTTCTGAAATTTACCTGTTCGATTAAAAATAACGTCAGAATGAAACTCACCTTAAAGTTGATGAAAAATATGTCCAATTTGAATGAAAAGAACATTTAGCTATGTAAAAGCTACTGACGACGCTGTGTAAGAGCGCGTATTGAAAAGTGTGAATGCGAGGAAGGAAGGAGTCGAGACGCCGTTCTTTTTTCTCCGAGTCTCTCAACCTTTTCATTCTCCTTTCCTTTTGTCTGCATCTCTGCATGTCTCTTGCTGCGCCACAGTCTTCTCCTTCTGCCCTATCAGTAAAAGAAACGGAAGTTTTTGGGCGAGAGCGCGAACGAGGGAAATGACCGGACTGTGTAATCAACAACATTCACGAGGGCTAAACATAAGGATTCTAAAATGGTTGTATAATGTATTGCATAATTTCTGCGGAGCTGTTGGCTCTACGTCCGATAAGCAGCAGCTCCGAGTGGATTAGATGAATGAGAAAGACGCTTTACTATCGATTTAGAAAGCCTTTGGTGGGCACCCGGGAATGCCGTCTACAGATAGGAAAGCGAAGCATCACCATATATTGATGACTGAAGAATGAAATCACATAACTTAAAACACTTTCTTCTCGCCCGTACCGTCGATAAGACAGTTCACGAGAGTGGAAAGATGACTACCGCCTGTATTCAGTATACTGTGAACGCGTGATTTTTATCTGTACGGTCAACAGATCGGTTGAGAATTTCCCTTCGAGAATTGAATGTAAAAAAGCATTGTGACATGTGATTGCTAACACTTTATTCAACAATAACTATTTTTTAGCTGGTTATTTTATTGATCTAAATGATTCATGAGCCTTTCTTCTTCAACGATTGGAAATTCGACAAGAATCCTGTAATTTTGATTAATCTCATTTTGTATCTGTTGTATATGAGTGCACCTCATAATAGATAGTTATCGATTCACCCTTAAGGTGTACCTACCGTAATTAGGAAATGACACCATGGTGCGACGACTAGGAATCGTCGCCCTCTCGCCCTATAAAAGGCCGCGCTGTCTAGACAGGTCGTCAGTCGCTCTGTCTCGCTATGTAGTAGTAGGTTCTGCTTGTCTATCTCTCTTAGAGTAGCTGCCTTTATATTATGCATCTATCTTGTAGTGTAATGTATCTGCTTGTATAATAAACGTAATCTAGCAAGCTATGTTGAGCGGGTGCATACACATCAATTGGCGTTCAGGATTTGTTTTCGTTTCTCATGCGTTCGTTGATTATGCTGCTGTTCTGTTTCTGTAGGCCGCGTGGTTGAAAGAGACCCGTGGTAGTCCAGAACAGGGCGTGATCCGAGAGAGGTGTCACATTTTGCACGGTGCAATTTGTGACAGGCTGAGAAGTCGAGAGAATTATAGGCCGTGTTGTAGTTGAAGGAAGGTTCCGCTTGAGATCCATTAGTGTTGGATTGTTGTCTGCTTGTTGATTTGCATAAGCATTTCGTAATTGGGTGCGAGAGCACTGCAATTGGGGGCGCTTATCGATTGATTTGAATCGCACGTAGGCACCGGAAGTGCACGTGGCAGAGGATCAACAAGGCACAGGCCACAAACACACAAGTGATACACAGACAGTGATACACATGGACAGGGAACAGGTTGTACAACACGTGGCAAAAAATATAATGGTATAGCAGAAAGCGATTGAGTGACCATAGACCCGAGTCGCAAAGTGTCTCGTGCTGAGGAAGCACACGATAGTGAGTAGTGTAGAGGTAGATGCCTACACAGTGTAAGACATGACTCGTAAGTGAAGGTTGATCCAGACTTCAGGACAATAGTAGAGACCTGGGTGCAGTGCAAGTTGTGATAGATGTCACATTTGGCATAGTGAAATTTGTGACAGATGTCACATTTGGCAGTGAATTTTGTGACAGGTTGATCAAGGCTGTTGTTTAGTAAGATGAAGTCACTCTTTGAGAGGCGTTGGGAACTGTTCTGCTTGTTGAACAGTGCCTTGAAAAGGAGTCGAAAGTGGATCTGAAGTAGTGATTAGAGGAATGGTTATAGAATTTGAGATTGAGACGTCTTTCTCGCATTCCAACAACCATTGGATAGTTCATACGAATGCGGTCGAGTATTCCCGCAGAAGAGGAAATGAACGGGATGGAACGGGTAGAGTATTTCCCCGTGAGTAGTATGGGTGATCCCCCAATAAGATCGAGTCCGGGTTGAGCGATTCCCCGAGAGATGTATGGGTCGAGTAACTCGAGTATCTTCCCATGAAGAGGTCGAGCCGAGAAAGAAACCGAGAGGTGTTTTTCAACGACAGCTCGAGTGACTGTACTGAGACAGGAATAAATATAGACAGACGTACCCAGTCACGTGAGTGTACCACTGCTGGAAGGAACATGCCCAGTATGTACGAACGGGAAGGATTGACAGTAGACAGCACACACGGAAGCTTAAGTCTGCTTGTCACAGAACCGACTCACGGAAGGAATGGGAATCAACGGCAAGTGAGAATATCTCTGTGCGAGGAGAATCACAAATGTTTCGGGTTGAGAAGAACTCCCCGACAGGAAGACAGAGATGGAGTATAAGATCGAGAAGGGGTACTGTAGTTGATGAGTGGGGGAAAGGAAGATTCCCAGGGAACAAAAGATTTCCAAGTAACCTGCAGGGCTCATCTGAGTTGATGGAGTGGAGGGACAAGAAGATCCCCAAGGAACCTGACAGAGCTCAATTCAACACAGTTACTCGCGAGTTCAGTAATGAATTTGCACCATGAATGTAGATCTGCTTGCGAGGGACGACTACGATGCCGGGCGCTCGATCTCAAGGAAGAAGCGAGGTCGACGACATCAAGAGCATCCCACTGGACTACACGAGAAGGAAGAAGAAGAAGATAAGGAGTATGGAAGAAGAAGAAAGGGCCCACCACTGATCCCAGTGCGATGGATTCATCCCTATGGCAGCCTTCGACCTCAGTTCTTCACTCGTTTAACATGTGTTTCTGCTTGTTTTTCTTAACAGTAGGACATTGTTGTACTATAGTTCACGCATTCATGATTGATGATACAGTAGGACTAGACTAGGATGCAGTTTTTCCCTAGCTATCTAGCCACTCATTGATTAGAGGACGACACACCTTATAGAGGGGTGCCGAATCCTTCACAATTTATTTATGTAGATGGTTTTGTAAGATGTTCCATCTTAGGGGGGAGGTGTTGTATATGAGTGCACCTCATAATAGATAGTTAGCGATTCACCCTTAAGGTGTACCTACCGTAATTAGGAAATGACACCATGGTGCGACGATTAGGAATCGTCGCCCTCTCGCCCTATAAAAGGCCGCGCTGTCTGATTATATATTCTTGGGCGTTCTTTGCCTAAGCTCATTCTATGCATTAGTGTATTGGTAAAAATATGAATTTATCATACATTCCTTGAACTAAGCGCAACAACTGTTCTTTAACATGTTGGCAAGCTGGATTACACAGTCATATTTCAGTTGCATGTGATATATATATTTGAAGCTGATTCCTTTGTTGTTGCCAAGAATATCGTAAAATTGATGTCAACAGGTCTTTTTGTCGACATTTCTGTCGAGCTGCTCTGCTGTGTAGGAGCAGGAAGGAAGATGAAGAGAATTGCCGGATAAAGGAAAGATTGAGTCATATATTTTATCTGGAAGGAAGAGAAAAGATTGATTCAAGTCTATCTATTTTCTCTTCTCCCCCTTTCCATCCTCTTTCCACGTCAAACTATCAATTCGGGACCGCTCGTTGTACCTGCCAAATCTAGTCAACGTTTACATCGATGAATGTGTAGAATTCACAGTCAAAATATCTCTGCTATATTCACCAATCGGTCAAAGAAGACTGTTTACCGAAGATCAGTGTCACATTGAAGAGGCAGTGCAATAAGAATTGTAGGGTTTTGCATTGGGAAATATTTCTAAAGAGTATGCTTCTAACTTTCAATTAGGTTGATTTTTTGCTTTCTTCTTCTGAAACGTACTCCCATTTCTTTTTCTTCACCATGTTGGGCTTCAGGGGTTCAAAATCGGCAAATTTCTTCTACGCCGTGTGATTGTCTATGAGGGAATGAGACAACAGAGCGGCGGAGAAGAGAGACGACAAATTTACTGATTTTGAACCCCTGTTGGACTCTGGACTTGCGAAGATCGGTTGCTTCTTTCTCATAGAGCATTGAGTGTAATAAATCATTGCGACATGCGATTGCTGACACTTTATTGAACAAATAACAATAATTTTTGACCGTTGCTTCATGAGTGCGCTCAATGATTACGTTTTGTTTCTCGTCTGCTATTCGAAAAGCGGCGAAGATGTCTGTAAATTGTTTAAATTACAACTGCACAGAAGCGGTTCGCCCGAGTCGCACGAACTTCCAATTATTTGATCGGTGATGTTCCTGAAATGTACTCGTTCAATACAAGATAACAGCAGAACAAAACCCACTTGACAGTCGACAAGTATTCGAAATTCGTACGAGCTCGGTAATTTTTGATAAACATTTTGTTCCAGTTTTTCAAAATGCCTCCAGAGTCTCACGAGGTTGCAAGCACTTGATCGATGATTGTACTGAAATGTACCCGCGCCATTCAAAATAACGTCAGCATAAAACTCACTTGATTGTCGTTGAGTAATAAGTCCAATTTGAATTTATAGAACATATAGCTATGTAAGAGCTACTGACGCTGTTGTGTAAGAGCACTCATTGGAAAGTGTGAATGACAGGAAGGAAAGAGTCGGGGCGCTGTTCTTTCTTTCTCTTGCTCTCTCCAGTGAGATTTGTCTCTTTTCCCCGTTTGTCTGTATCTCTGCATGTTTCTTCCTACGCCACAATCTCTGTTTCTGCCTTATCAGCAAAAGAAGCGGAATTTTTTGTGCGACAGCTCGGACGAGGAAATTGACTGGACTGTGTAATCAACAACATACACGTGGGATTGGGATTCCAAATTGGTCGTAAAGTGCATTTTTTCCTTCGCATAATTTTCGCTGTGAGGTTGTCTCGGAGTGGCATATATAGCCTTTGAAACGCTACGAGACATCTCCATATGCTATGATATCTACGAAAGTGAAATAATATCAGTAAAACCACTAGCTTCTCTCCCAAACACCATCTGAGCATACCAGGAGATATCAGATCTGCGGCGTAGATGAGAGGATATACGATAATTTGCCCTGTATTCAATATGCTGTGCACGCGTGAGATCTGGTTTTATCGGTACAGTCGACAACCACATTTGTATATAATCCTCAACGTCTCTTGTATTTATGCACAATTCACCTTGCTAACGAAATAAATTCATGAATTGTTCTCAGCTATTAGGGTGTCCGGAAAGTCTTTAGACTTTTTCGATTTTTTTGAAATATCTCGATGGAAACTGTATTCCATTTCCAAACAACTGTTGCATAAATATGTCCAGGTCCACACATGTTTACCATTAGTGAGTGATGACGTCATTCCTTCTGGTGACGTCATGGCAGTCGATTCCCCAACACCAATTTGACCCCCCAAAAACAATCTCATGCCATAACTTTTTTCTAAGTGGTCGAATATTCGATGTTAGATATTCTAAAAATAGATAATCATTTCCCGAATAAACTGGCATTCTTAGGGCTCATGTGCTCAATTCACAAGAAAGTTATGGTCAAAAAACCTAAAAATTTCGTCTCTTTCAATTTTGATCGGAGAGGCACAAATCTTGACAGGAATGTAGAGGACCACAAAATAAAAATTCTGGTGCATAGCATTTAATTTAGCTCAAGTTCATTCATAAGTTATAGCCAAAAATCTAATTTTCTCGGTGTGAAAACGACATTTTTGACTACAACTTATGAATGAACTTGAGCAAAATTAAGTGCTTTGCACCAGAATTTTTATTTTGTGGTCCTTTACATTCCTACCAAGTTTTGTGCCTCTCCGATCAAAATTGAAAGAGACGAAATGTTTAGGTTTTTCGACCATAACTTTCTTATAGATTGATGACATGAGCCCTAACAAGGCTCGTTTGTTCGGGAAATGATTTCCTATTTTTACAATATCTAACGTCGAATATTCGACCAATTAGAAAAAAGTTATGGCACGAGATCTTTTTGGGGGGTCAAATTGGTGTTGGGAACTCGACTGCCATGACGTCATCAGAAGGAGTGACGTCATCACCCACTCATGGTAAACATATGCGGTCCTGGACATATTTATGCAATAGTTGTTTGATAGTGGAACTCAGTTTCCACAGAGATATTTCAAAAAAATCGAAAAAGTTTCTTCATGTTTACATTTTGCAAGCGATAAACATTTACAATATTATTCGTGATATTCTTGTTTCGAAAATGCACCTATACGCATCCTCAACGGGAATAACTTTCTTTTTTTACCATAACTTTCTTGCGGATTCAGGACATGAGCACTAACAACGCTGGTTTGTTCGGGAAAAGATTACCTATTTTTAGAATATCTAACATCGATTTTCCGATCACTTCTAAAAGAGTTATGGCAAAAAATCGTTTTTGGGGGTCGAAATTGGTGTTGGGAAATCGACTGCCATGACGTCATCAGAAGGAGTGACGTCATCGCTCACTAATGGTAAACATGTGTGGACCTGGACATATTTATGCAACAGTTGTTTGGGAATGGAATACAGTTTCCTTCGAGATATTTCAAAAAAATCGAAAAAGTCTAAAGACTTTTCGGACACCCTAATATAGCACACGAGTTGAACATTGATCGATATGCACAGATAAGACAGAGGTCACCAGCCTTGCTTTGTGTTTGAAGCAGAGTGATTCATCAGTGGAAAGAATGTGTGTCATGTCTTCATTACAATTACATTGACAATAGAACAAGGAAAGCAATAGAATGGCTAATTGCATGGAAATCTTAATCGAGGATGCGGCTGCACTCCATCCATATCATGAGAAAGAGTTTCAGTTTCACGAGATCTTCTTTGTGAGCATACTGCAGTGATGATAGGAAAGGGTACATAGGTGTAATGTAATAATTAATCCGTAGATTCGACAAGAAATCTGGAATTTTTGAATCACAGTATTTTGTCTCAGATCTTCAAATTTACCTTTCTTTCTGAATGCGAGGGAAAATACATTACACATTAACCTTGCTCCGGAGTCTTCGAAGGACTTTATCTGTGATGCTTCTGAAATGGACCCGTTCAATTCAAGAAAAAAACTCACTTGATATTCGACGAACAATAAGTCCAATTTGAATTAAGATAACATCTAGC
>JACMIF010004677.1:0-11914 GCA_014805445.1 Diplogasteroides magnus | reverse complement strand
GGTAGGATACGGTACATGTGGATACCTTTTTCGGACTCGCCGAGTCGATTTGGGCTATGGGGTGGAAATGGCGGCGATCGGAGCATTTTGAAATTTTTTGGGTGGGTTACTGTAGGATTACGGTAGGTTACGGTAGGATACGGTAGTCAAGAGTACGTTTTTCGGATTCGCCGTGGTCGATTACCCCTCTGGGTTGAATATGAGGTCGAATGGACAATTTTGAAATTTTGGGTTTGGGCGGGTTACGGTAGGATTACTGTAGGTTACTGTAGGATACGGTAGTCAAGAGTACGTTTTTCGGATTCGCTGTGGTCGATTACCCCTATAGGGTGAAAATGGGGTCGATTGGACGATTTTGAAATTTTGGGTTGCGCGGGTTACGGTAGGATTACGGTAGGTTACTGTAGGATACGGTACAAATGACCCCCCAATTCGGACTCGCCGTGGTCGATTACCCCTATGGGGTGAAAATGGCGGCGATCGGAGCATTTTGAAATTTAGCCTCGAGCCTCGAGCCTGGCCTTCGTTTAGCCCTACCCGAACCTAAGGCAGTCAGAAAGATCACAGTAACCAGCAGTCGCAACATTGTGAGTAAAAGAGATGAGATTACGCTTTCGTGTTCGGGGGTATATGCAGCACTTGATTGTTGCTCGATGTTCAAGAATGACCGGGGTTGTTAAGGTAACAGTGTGACAAAAGTGCGTTTGAGTCACAGTTATGAATTGCATTTCGGAAAATATGTGCAGCATTTGCCGTCTCTACTCTTCTGGTACCGGTTCTCTTTTATTATAAGAGATAACGGCTTGTTAAAGAGTGGATACGGCAAATGCACTTACTTTCCGAAATGTGATCCCTAGTCAGGTGCGGAAATGTGAAGGACAAGAATACTAGTGTGTTGACGTGTATAATTAAGAGCAAGAGTGAATAATTCATACGGCAACCGGATTGCGAAGAAATGTTTTTTGTGACTAAGTGTAGTAGTAAGGGTTTTGGGGACAGCGGTATCCGAACCCGCTGTCACAAAAACTCATGAAGCGATAGCTCTAGCGCTCCGAGTTATGTACCAGGGTGTTTTTTTACCCACAGACCAGGCTACAACACCTCTGTACTTTTATTCACAGTATTGGTTATTCGACATTCACATACGTTAAACTTTCAACAGTAGCTCTACAAAAAACAGCACCTAAAAGAAAGCAATAAAACTAAATTGATCAATGAAAAGGCATTGTGAATTTGGTTGTGAAGCATCTTTATTCTTAGAAAATTGCCAAAAAAATATATTTGTTTTTATGTGTAGGAGCATTGACCAAGAACATTTTTGTATTTATTAATCGATATCATCTTCTGGCAGAAGCACTTCAATGTCTAGCGGTCCCGGGCCATATGATACTACCTGAAATTCGGTTGCTTAAATTTATTATACCGATTTTTTTGTTTTTACTTGCACATCGGCGCTGTGTCCATGAG
This sequence comes from Diplogasteroides magnus, assembly GCA_014805445.1. Taxonomy (NCBI): domain Eukaryota; kingdom Metazoa; phylum Nematoda; class Chromadorea; order Rhabditida; family Diplogasteroididae; genus Diplogasteroides; species Diplogasteroides magnus. The sequence continues at coordinate 10,447 of JACMIF010004677.1, read as the reverse complement.
GCATGAGATGAAACCAGCTCGCGGGAATGTACAAATCCTAAATATTTATACTCCCTCTACTTATCACGGACAAACCGGTGTAGAAGTGGCATGTATGTTGAACAGTTTATCACTTATACCTCCTTCCTGCAAACAATAATATTATAAAACTAACTTTGCGTATTTAGCATTAATGCTTTTGAAGAAATGTTGGATTGGATCTGTGCTAGTTAAAAAGAGAGATTGAAATATCGCTGTGGAAGCTAACCGAATGTAGTCGAAATTTGAATCCAGCAACTCTTTCATCACGATGATTCCACATATGTAACTTATATAGGAATTCGTTTCTCGTTTCGTTCTGTAATATTCAGTTCGAAATTGCATTTTTAAAATGAGGAGACCTTTTCGTCTTTCCATACATCGGCCAGCACCAATGAAATATCAATTCCGCGATGCGTCCAGTTTTTAGCCGGTACGCTCTTCCACCACTTTTCTTCGCAACCACCAAACTAAACGGTATAATGATTTCCATTTTCATAGATTTTAAGGATATGAGAATTCCGTAATATGCAATAGTAATTTCGTAAAAGCTTATCTCACCTTGGCAACGCCGTGTCCAGAAAAATCGAAATGCTTGGCGGTGGCAGAACAATCAAAGGTTGATTGACTATAAGTGCAAAATATGTACTTTTTATGAACATTTTAAACATTTATCTACCTTTTCGTATTTCGTAGCCGATAAGCAAATGTGAGCTCCGGATCGCCCTAAATTATGTTTCAGAAAGCAATTCGATTTGTACCTACTTCGATCTTTACTAGATATGTGAGCCAAGCTGGTCTTCCAGTGGATGGAGTAGTGTAGGCCGGCCATACCTGAATATATTTTGAATATATTATACAATATTAAATAATATTAGGGAATTGAATGTGAAACCTGTATCATGGCAGTCGTATTCGACTGATTGTATCCCACTGCTAACCGCAGTCGATGGATCATTCTGCAAAGGGAGAGCTTGCAAAAAGTAAAAGAAGATAAATGTCGCATTAGAATCTACGGTACGGTTTCTAAATTAATAGTCAAATTCAGTTCTGATTCTTCTAAGCGTCGAGACGACAACTCATGCGAAGATAAGAAGAATGCATTTGGCTATTGATTTTGAAACGCTATTAGCGTTGATTAACACAAGAACCTACTCAGAAACACCTCCGTTTTCCTGGTGCCTCTGGGAACTGGCCGTCGCCTTTTGAAGCGGAACGAAGTTCAAAAAGCTGCAAGGTCCTCCGGCGGAAGGAGGCAGGAAGAAGCCTGCCTGAGCAATTTTTGCGAGGAATGATTGACAAACGATCGTACAAGAGTGCTGAGAGCGAAAATGCAAATATGTTCTAAAAGTTATTACGCATCCTAACAGAACTGTTGCTATAGTATATATATCTCACACTTGAAAAATATTCCGTAACGACAAAAAAGCACGTAAAAATGAGAGACTAGGGCGGCATCCAGGTGTGAGACGCGTACTAGGAATAACAGTTCAGGTGGGATGCATAATTTAAAACAACAACTCTAATGCTAGCACGTCTTGTGTGGGAATTCCTATCTCCCTAATCTAGTTGGCTGTCTATCGAAGTGAAAGGAGACCAGTCGGAGCATATTGGGGAGGTTTGAATTACCACATATGACGCCATATATAATGCCTACTAGGGTTTCTAAATCTGGAGTAGAGTGCATTCGTCTGTTGTCTGGTTCACGGGGAGCGGTTGTCTGTTGCATGAATGAGACAACCGCTCCTCGGGAATCCTCTCAATCTAGAAACTCCCAATTCAGAAACCCTAATGCCTACCACGTCGGACTTGCGTGCATGGAGATATCTCATTCTGCGAGCGTGTCGTAGGACTGGAAATTTACACTCGATGGTGATCCAAGAATCATCATCACCAATCTTGACTGTAGCCTTAACTCGAATTCTTGTCTTAGGTTCTCTTATTCGTCATATTGAGTGGAAAAAGGAGGGGAGCAATATGTTTGCTTGATAAAAGTGTCTTGAATGTCTAATTGTCAAGATTCTCAAAAATCCCGCTTGAGAGCAGAACTCAATAAGTTGCCCTAGTCCAAAAACATTCGTTGATAAGATCAAACAGCTTGACGTTACCTGCATCATTTCCACACGTAGCTCGCCATTTGGCAGTCGTGAAATTAATGAAAATGCATCACCTTCGTATGGGTCCAATTTTTCGTCTTTCCACCTTTTCTGAACATTTTATGATATTCTTGCATTTCCATAAATACTCTTCGTAGGAAGAGTCTTTTTTAGTCTTTCTAAAACACCTGTTCAAATTTATCGTCTCTTTCCAAATCGCTGATAGAAGATTCTAGCAATGGCACTAGGTCATTCGGACAATCAGGCAGCATTCTGAAATAATCGTAATTATAAAATTATATAAAAAATGTATTTAAATGTCTAAAATTGGAAACGTTCACCTAAATTTCCCTTTTCGAAGCAGACATGGGTCCAATGACGCTAGGCAAGCCTGAATATTATGTTTATTTCGAGATAATGCAGAAGCAAACCTGCGCTTTTTCGAAATTCGACATGAAATGCCACTTGTTCTTTATGCATTTTTCATCAACGTCGAGAAATGATTTTCTGTGGAAAAAACATTGTCATTAAGATAAGAATAAGTGCTTACGATAAAGTCCTTGTCGTCGAACCTATGACGGCACAAATCAGGAGAATTGCAGTAAGTTGTAACATTGATGTGACTGTTCACCTTTCATTTTTGCGGTATAAGAAGCATTTGAGTGTTGGCCGATATCACCAGTTCGTATTAGCGTAACGCATCGAGAAAGAAAGTGCACGTGTCTCCCTAATGCGAAGAGAGGGATGAATGGACGAAAGGGACGAGAGAGTGAGCACCAGGGGTTCGAAATCGGTAAATTTGCCATCATTCTTCTCCGCAGAGCGCTTATCCCACCGTCTAGTAGACAACTGCCCTGAGGAGAAGAATGACGACGAACTTTCTGATTTAGAACCGACAGTTAGCACTTTACACGCTAAATGAGTAGGGGGGGGGTCTAAGCAACGTCTATAGATCGAATGAATTGTCATCTTAGCAATCGAATGAACTTTTCCTTGACGTCAATGGTTTATAGGCGTAACTCGTTGCTAGATGTCCAAGTAATTCATCCTCGCTGGCGAAAGGGCAAACATGCAGAGTAGCTTTAGTGAAATGAGTAATGGAGAATCAGCCAAAGCTTGGTGATAGAGATCCATACTCCTTTCATTATCAGTCGAAACTTTTGTGAGATTGGAACGATGCATAAGTTGTCAATGTGCTGCACTCATATGTATATTGATAGTGGCATGAAGAAACGATCGATCTATTGCTTATTATGCATCCAATCTGAACTGTTATTCCTGGTACGCATCTCGCTCCTGGATGCCACCCTTGTCTATATTTTTTACGTGCTTTCGTCGTTACGGGAAATGTTTCAAATGTGTGATAAATAGACAGGAGAAACAGTTCAGTTAGGATGCATAATACCAGTCCTCCTAATTCTCTATCAATGTAGTTGGTTCAACATAAGAACGTCCAAAAGAGTTATGAAAGTAACGTAGCAAAATGGCCGCAGCATATTTGGATTTCAGTTTGCGTGGCGTATACACAGAACTTCGCTGTTCCGGTTAAGATCACGTTGATGCGCATGTGCGTCAGCTGACCCGTCTCTCTAACAAGAACTGAAGGTCGAGAGAGGGACGGGGAAGCCAATCGGCTAAAAATAGTAGCGTATTGACGCGTCTCATTAAGAGATGGAGTGAACGAACACCAACCGGAAGAGCAAGCGGAAGATGCAGATTATATTATTTAATGCCTTTTTCAATTAGTTGATTGGTGTTGTAACACAAACATACTTTATCAAAGGCTGACCAGACAAAGCATAAAGGTAGATGGAATAGTTGCAGCATTCAGTTAGCACTTAAATTTCCGATAAATAATATAATCGCCCCAGGGTATAAAAACGAGAGATAAGTAATAAGTTACTATTTTACATTATATATCCGAGTATAAGTGACAAAATAGCTTGACCTAGGGCGACAAAAATCAAATCATTCACTAGAAATTTTCGATCGTCACCGGACTCCATAATTATGCACTTTAGCACAGCTCGGGAGAGCAGTCATCCGTTTTTGTCATCCCGGTTGACGTGCGCAGCAAGACTTCAATGATCACGTTGAGAGGCCTGAAAGTCGTGCTGATTAGGGGTTCTAAAACGGAATTAAAGTGCATTTCTCATTCGTCTAATTTCCGCGGAGCGGTTGTCCCTACTAGCAATAGACAACCGCTCCGAGTGGATTAGATGAATGAGAAATGCACTTTATTACCGTTTTAGAAACCCTACTGCTGATCGTGGCATGTGGGAGGATGGTCAGTGACTGAATAGTCGACGACTCCGAACGTGGGCGAAGTTAATTTATTAATAGTCATGCGACCACACTGACAATGCGCAGTATAAAATAGTCGTAATTAGTCGCATACATAGAATAGTCGTTTCCATTCCTCTGATCTCTCTCTCTCTCTTTACTTGCTTCCTCCCCCACCTTCCCTCCAATTAGCGTCTTTTCGCGCTGTTTTGCTCTGTTCTATGTAAAACATTCTTACACTTATGAAACATAGTTTAGGTAGAATAAGCGCGTACAAAGAAAGAGGCATCATTCGCAATGGACGTGGCAACGGGGTTCCTTCTTCTCACGTCCCTCTGCTTCATCAAAGTCGTTGACCCAAAACCAATCGATGCAGTAAGTCACATTATGCAATAAATGCACCTATTAAAATATCGTCTGCTTCCATAATGCATGACTTAATTTCAGACCGAAGATAGAATTGAATTTTCACGCTTCCCGGAGAATGATCCCACAGGCAATGTGATTTACCTCAGAAATCGTGGAAGGCGCCACCTCATCAGCAAATGGGACAAGAGTGACTTGACATACACGTAGGTTTCCTGCTTTTTTATTGCCTTTCGTTTCATACGACATGAGAGAAGTGGCCAGGCTGTGATTCTCAACATGGCGATCAACTAAAAACTGATCAAAATACTACTTCAGCATTGCTCTATATCCGTCAAGCTGGTCGCGAAGGCTCATCGACGAGATCACCGCGGACGCATTTAATATCTGGCAGCAGGAGACTCCGTTGACATTCACGAGAGTGAACGGCCTAAACGCAGACATCGTCATCGAATTTAGCGTAAGTTGCCAGACCCTCCTAGGTAGAAAAAGACGACGTACTTTCATGCACATCATGTTTCCTCAACGCTGATATTGACGAAGTAAATACTTACAAGGGAACGGTCTGAGGGGGGGGATGAAATTAAAACCAATGACTGTGTGCGATGGATAGGATTATGTTGGGAGTGTCGTGTTTCCAGTATCTTTACACAGACTCGAGCCGATCACAACGCTCGATGGCGATTGAAGGAGCCATCTACATATATGTTTCGCTTGCGGAGCATCCATGCGCACTCCCAATTCCCACCAGGAGGCAACCTACATGTCTTCACGGATTCGGGGATCGAAAACGGTATGATGTCCTCGATTTTTAGAAGTTACCAAACTTATTAAGACTTCGCGAACTTTATTTATTCATGTATCTCAAATATTGTATTATATAATTGCAGAGGAACATCTCCGTCGCGTACTAATACATGAAATTGGACATATTATCGGATTGATGGATGACTCCACTTCAAACTCGTACTTGTTTTTCGATACATATTTATAAAATAACTTTGAAACGAAAGCAAAAAATGTTATTCAAAATATTTCTGTTTCTGAATATAATTCTTTCCGTCATCTAGCTCTTTACTCCGTCGTTAAAAGTCTGGGGCGCCTATTGCTATCGCAAACTGATTTAGAAATGGTAGAATTTGAATTTTCTAAATCGCGAATGAGATTAAAATTTGATATTCTGGCTTTGTAGCGATGTGAGTTCCACTGCATTCTCTATTAGTCCATATCGATACAAAAAGGAGAGTAAAGCAGAATGAAACTACCGTGTCTAAATCTGTTTGCAATACTCGGCGCCCCGGAATGTACCTTTAAGTAGGCTTGCCATATTTTATACAATAACCGTGTTTGTAACCATCCTGATCGTGTATTGAGTGCATGTCTAAAATATTCAGCAATTTTTCAACAAAATCCATTTAGAATCGTGAATCCATTCGCTGATGCGCATTCCCGAAGGGTGATCACTGGTGTTCATCTGAAAGAGCTTGCAAGGGCGTATGGTAGGACATTATAATAATAATAATAATATGTTTATCGCACGGTAATATTTTATGATCAAGGATGCAGACGACAATATTGTACAGCTTGACAGTTCATCAACCAGCGTGTAATTGAACCAGGGAAATTTTAATTAATATTAAGAGGTGGAAATGCATGAGATTTAAGGAGATGGGAGAATGATTTGGTGAATTTATGAGGTGTGGGGGGAGAGAGTTCCAATCTTTAATGGCTCTACAAAGGAAAGATCTCCGATGAATAGAAGTTCTAGATTTGTTCACAATAAGTCTTTGAGAATGTCCTCGAGTGTAACCTAATGAGGGTACCTTATTGAACAAGGAAGAAAGGGAAGGCAAATGACCGAAGATAGATCTGTACAGAAGGTTAAGATCGGATATTCTTCGTCGATGTGTCAGTGAAAATTGACTGAGATTGGATAGTCGTTGATTGTACGGTAGATACATTCCTAATATCATGTAACCGAAAGCAATTCCGTGAACATTTGCGCCATGACTGCTAACAGACCAGGACAGATGCGCCATCACGGCTTAACTATTTCATCATTACTTCGCACCTACCTATCCATAACATTCTTGTTTTTCATGCCAAAACAAGCGAATGATTGAGCGTTATTGCGCTTCATGTGTAGTTTTCTAGCATTTTAATGCTAGGAATTCACTGAGTTAGATTTTTGCATGATGGCGAAAGATAAATCGGAATGCGAAATGAAACGAAAGGAACGTATAGTTTCCGATATGGACGCATGTATCAAAATGGTATTATGTACAGACTATGGCGACCAAGCGAAAGAGGAACGGTAACATATTGCAGGAACAATACGGTTGTTGAACGAGCCGAGCCGCGTCGAGTTAAATCACATCCAAAGTATGTTCGTTTGTGAGAATTTCTGGACCTACATTTACTTTCCACAGCTCAGATTTGATACATTTTTCAGCTATTCCCAAGACCGATTTCCCGATATTGATGAAGAATGTTTAACAAATAAATGGCCCTTTTTGTCCAACTTCGAAAAGGCTCAGGTACAGTGGTCCGGAATTCGCGCAGCGGGTATAATTGTGTTAGAGAAAATATGCGAATGTTTAGTTCTGATAACGTGAAATTCTGCATTTAATGATCCACAAATCATGCAATCAACATTGTATAATTTTTGGTGCGAACTCTGTCCGAAATTCTATGTTATTGCATTCATTATTAAGCATCATGCAGAATTCACATTGCATTGGTTTGCCAAAACTAGAAATTCGTATTTGTTCTGTGACAAAGAAAACTATTCCGTTGCGGAAGCTGCGCGTATCTCGGTACCCGCCCTAAAGGCCTGAATCTGGACCACTGTATATAACCGATATTTAAAGCAATAATTGGTTCACTTAGGCTTGCCTTGCGTCATTGGAACCGTGTCCAGTTCACAACAACAACAATAATTTTCGGTGAAAAATCATTTTTGGGCTTATTGTTTAATATTTGTAGACCGAACTTCGTATTTTATTATTCTTATACTATTAAGAATTCGACCATTCTGACCAAGATTAGGGGACGATGGGGTGGTGAGCATTAAAGTAAAGAAGTGACTTTCTAGACTGCTGCATAGTTGCCCGAGAGATCTTGCCGGTCTGCTCGAAGCCGCGGCTAATGAATTGAAGAGCGACAGAAAATATGAAAAGGTACGTACTCCTCAGACGTCATTTAGGTATAAATACATAGGGTAAAAACATATATTTAGATAAAGTGGATGGACGTTAAGATCGACTCGTACGATGGTGACGCATTTTCAATAGTCTCGCGCTTGCCACTAAATGAGTTGCGAGTGGAAATGATGCAGGTTTATACCATTTGAAGCTATTTATTCAATTTTTCTTTCCTATATTGCTGTTTTAAAAAATTCAATAAGTTTAGACGACTGTGAAGCTAAATCAACCCAGTGATGAAAACTGTGAATTCGGAATCCTGAGGACAGTTCGCAGAACGAGATATAGATATCAAGCAGTTGCGGTTGGGAAAACTCGAGCCTAATGCTACAGCTACCATTCAAGTGCCATTAAAATAGGTAAATTTGCTAATTATTTCATTTGTCAGGTTTGGCCGACATATACACAAGCTGACTCTGGAAGGCCAGTTTGGCTCACATATATCGTTCGTCTGGATGTAAGCCGCCATTTTGCTTCTCAACCAGTTAATATCACGTTCAGAGTGATCCAAAACGAATATTTACGTATAGATTACGAAATGCGAACAGGTTGTACTTTTGAAAACACGATTATTTTTAAAAATATTCAGTCACTCTGTTGACGAATGTTTCGCCTCTTCTAATTACGACTCTTCCAGACATGGCGTCAACAAAGTGAGAAATGTCATTACACTCATTTTCTTCCTATCAAAATATGCCCATGTTTTCGATACTTTCCGATCCAATCCAATTTTCAGTTCGGTAGCTGCCAGCAAAAGTGGTGGAGGGATATTTCGGCTATAAACTGGGCAAAAGGCGGCGTCAATACGTCTTTAGCGAATGACGATGTTTACAAGGACAGAAAGGTTTTTAAACACTTTTACAACCGATATTTTTCTACCTACAGAATAGGAACGTTTATCTTTATAAACTGCAAATATGGAATCATCGCAATGAACCCGTGTCTGGACTCAAGTTTCGTCTTATTTATGTTCGTATTTATATCTTTATCTTTAATAGTGTAAAAATAGAATAGGACTAATTTTATTTATATGGCTTTATATTCCAGGGTTAGAGATATGACTATGATCTTATTTATTTAGAAAACTGGTTTTGGGGAAGATGGCATACTCGATTATCGCTACATTGCTCCCTCTTCGCCAAAAGCCAGGCTATAGTATTTGAACGTCGTGAAATGATATGTTTAAGGGATTATATCTGCCCTCACGATGGAGGACCCTAGCACCTCAGGAGTACAATGACCTCGTTCGGGTATGACAGGCAATTGCAACAAATATGCATATTACGCATCCTAACTGAACTGTTGCTCTAGTCTACTTATCTCCCAGTTGAAACATATCCCGTAACGACGAAATAGCACGTAAAAGTGAGAGACCAGGGTGGCATCCTGGGATGAGACGCGTACTTGGAATAACAGCTCTGATAGGATGCATAATACTGTTGCATTTTAGGTGGACTCATACGGTCCACTGGACATTGTGATTCTACCTGAAGAAGATGTCGACTTTTATAAAGAGAAAGGATAAATAGTAGATGGATCATGTTCCTAGTATAATAATGGAAATATTTGAGCCCGGGGTTTCGTTTTTAGTTCTTATATCTGAAGAAGAAGTCGAAAGTACTTCGTGACGTTTCTAGATGACATAAAACGCAACAATACAATGCAAGTGAAAGTGCTTCATCATTTTCAAGTTTTCAAAAAGATTACATATCTGAAAAATATTTGCATTTATAAAACATTACATGCTATAGGAACAGTAACACCAATAACGTATTGTGTCGCATGCGAGTCATTGAGTGAATTCGTCATGTTTCTATTCTCTGAGGTGCAGTTGTATGAGAATTTTTTATAATGAACCGCGGATTCTGAGTGTAGAGACATGACGAATGCACTAAAAGACCCGCATGCGACACCCTGCAATAAAGCCAACCAAACCATCATGCATCCACGTATTTCATCAACTCATTTTTATCAGTTTACGAATATCAAAGCAAGGATGGCTAATGACATGTGTCGAATGTAATTTTCCCAGACCATTGAGTACCTTAAAGCATCGCTTTGCACGTACAGAGTAAAAAGTGTTTTGTCGGTAAATACGATGAGAATGGCAAGAATGGGATATTTAACCAACGAGTACTCATCACAGCTGTGCGTTAAATTTTTCGTTAAAGGTTTTGAATAAATCATAACTTTTTAGATTCCTTTCTTGGATCCACATTATAGTCAAAATATTATGTATTATATCAAGCCGAATCGATAAATATCCCTAAACGATCCAATACGACCAGCGGTATTGAAGATATTTAACACGTGTTCTATGAGAGAACCAACATTTTCGGGGAGACCCTGGTACCGGAAAAGTCAGAATATTTGTAAAAATCCCATAAAATAATCTTATATTATATTAAGTAAAAGTAAAATTTTCAGGGCATCAGACGGTCTTTATATACCGTATTTCTCGAGATATTGATCTTTGAGCTT
>JACMIF010004676.1:0-11915 GCA_014805445.1 Diplogasteroides magnus | reverse complement strand
TTAGTTACAATGGACACCAGGTAGGATTCCTTTTCTCTTAGTCTTCTCTGAATGATTTCTTTCAGGACTTCTCTGGATTCACGACCTTTGGTGGATGGAGTCAGCCCGCCTTCAATGAGTGCTGCGACGGTTGGGGTGTGGTGCCGTGCGATTTGGGGTCAAGAAGTGCTTATTACCCCTGAACTAACAATAAGAAGGCCTGATAGATACATGCTCAAACAAAGAATGCAGTCTATCCAGTCCCTCAAAATATGTACCTTCATATTCAATAAAGCAGTTGTATTATATGCACCATCTAGAATGGCGGATCTGCTCAATTACGCGACGAACAATGGAATAAGTTGAGCAAGCAATATCATACGTCACCAAACGTTCACGACGAACGTTCGTCGTGACCAATGGGGGGGACGGCCGCTCAAGAACGAAAGAAAATGAAGTAGCGATGGAGAGTGGGACGCGTGCAAAATATTTGGCATGGGCGTTCCTCTCTCGCTTTCATTCACGAACGTCACGACGAATATTGAGTACTCAACATCATTTTCTCCTTTGTTCGTCATAAACGCGGTTGATCGTGAATTGGCCTTCGTTTCATTCACGATTCGTCGTGAACGACTCGTGATTGAGCAGACCAGTCACTTTAGTATCATCTCGAAATGACACGATTACTAATGCTTCTCCATTAAACAGTTTATCAATTGATGGTTTATTACGCTCGAATTTTACGGCATTGGCTCCGAATACAATAAACACGAAAAGATAAGAACTTTGCCAATGGAAACGAAGAGAAAGGGTTCTTCCTTATGCTCATTTTGCTGTTATTTTGCTTCGTTCGTCCCTGATAAGGAGATGTTCGTTCGTAATAAAGTTAGACGGCTAGAAATGAACGGCTGTCAATAACGTTCCAAAATGCGATCGCTAGTGACAGGTGAGAATGCCGACTTTAACTTGCTGTGGAGTGGGCACTTCGATCGTTTTAGCAAAACGACACTACATTTCGTGTCTGCGTCTTCTATTCCCTGTGGTCTTGCGCTGTCGTTTTTCCATCACGATCGAAGACTCTTTCGATCGTATAGGTAAAAACGACCGCGCAAGACGACTGGGAATGAATGACGCAGACCCGAAATGTAGTGACATTTTGCTAAAACGATAGAAGTGCCCACCCTATTCAACAATTGGGATAGCATTATGGAACGTCACTGACAGCCGCTCATTTCTAGCCGTCTAACTTCATTCCAGCGGTTGTTTTTGCGAAGTGAGAGACGACAGCTTGGAATGAATTTAGACAGCTAGAAATGAACGACTGTCAATGTCAACGTTCCATAATGCGAACCCTATTCAACAGAAAAGAAAGAGTTGGGAATGAACAAGATCTTGAAAGGAAAGGGAGTCTTGTCCAATCTTTGCATTCAGGTCGAGGCTGTTCTTAACATATTGAAGTCTGAGGGAGCGGAGATCGACACTTTATGGCTGGAAATCGTACCAATAACTTCCGGAAATTTTAATGGAGACATGAATCGACAGGTGCTAACCGACATGGTGAACAAGGCCGTCCGTATGGGACAAAAGGTTAGGAAGAAGAGGGGGAGATTAGGGATTACATTACGGAACATTGTAATTGACAACCGTTCATTTCTAATCGTCTAAATTCATTCCGGGTGGTCGTCTCTCACTTCGCAAGGACAACCGATCGGAATGAAGTTAGACGGCTAGAAATGAACGGGTGTCAATAACGTTCCATGATGTGATCCCTGGGGGAGATAGAATATGCTATCGTCAGGTTGGAATACGCACAAACAAGGATAGTTGGTCGGGTTATTTTGATGAATGCACTATCAATGGATGCGATTTTGACTGGACTGGCATGTCCGCATATCCCCTTTGGTGGCTTAGTTACAATGGACACCAGGTAGGATTCCTTTTCTCTTAGTCTTCTCTGAATGATTTCTTTCAGGACTTCTCTGGATTCACGACCTTTGGTGGATGGAACAAGCCAGACTTCAATGAGTGCTGCGACGGTTGGGGTGTGGTGCCGTGCGATTTGGGGTCAAGAAGTGCTTATTACCCTTGAACTAAGAAGGCATGATAGTTGTATGCTCAAACAAAGATTGCAGTCTACCCAGTTGTTCCAGCCCCTCAAAATATGTACCGCCATATTCAATAAAGCACATGTATTATATATACCTAGCATCGTGCATAGTATCATCTAGAATGGCGGATCAGCTCAATTGCACGGCGGGCAATGGAATAAGCTGAGCAAGCAATATGAAGCAATACACGACCGACGAAATTTTGCATGATCATTCGTCACCAACGTTCACGACGAACGTTCGTCGTGACCAATGGGGGGGACGGCCTCCCAAGAACGAAGAAAATTAAGTAGCGATAGAGAGTGGGACGCGTGCAAAATATTTGGTTTGGGTCCTTTCTCGTTCCTTTCGGACTGCTCGGAATGTTTCCTCCAGTGACCATTGGAAGGAGTCCCGTGAGCTCGCTCTACGGATATGCCAACAAAATGGCTACGGTGGTGATCTTTTGAAAAAGAGATCATCTCGTGGTCATCAGACTTCTTCCTTGGTTTCAAAGCCTATTTTCTCCATCTCATTTGTTTCTGATGCTTTCACCTCGGACATTCGGGATGCTTTCAGTAAGGATGGACTGGAGGTTAACATGGTTGAGCAGCCTGGACGTTCTCTTCTTTCTCTCCTTTCGCGCAATCGTTATCTTGACTCATATTGTCCTCTAGAGGATCGCTGCATATTCTGCCCTAACTCTAGACTAGGTACTTGTCTTTCGCTTGGCGTTGTTTATCGTATTAAATGTACTCTCTGTTCCCATTTCTACATAGGTCATAATGGTCGTCCATTACATGTACGTGCTCTTGAGCATATCCTCGCAGCAAATAATCCTACGGCCAAATCTTATCATAGTAATGCTTTCGCTGTACATTCAATTGCAAAACATGACAGTAAGCCTATTCCTCTCTCCGGTAGAATCCTCTCAATTGAACCCAATGTTATCCGCCGTAAAATATCCGAGGCAATGTTCATTTCTTCTCATAGTCCACAGCTGAATAATCGTTCTGAATTAGCTTCTGAGCTCGCACAGCTCTCTCTGTTGTCGCTCTCTCTCTAATCTCCGTTAAACCTTCCATCTTACTATTGTTTTAGCCGATTTCACGATTTCACTTGACCTTTCAACTTTGTTTCGCCAACCTACCGTTTCCGTACTTCCGCTTCCTCCCTGACCTTTTATGTTCCTCATCCCCCCACATTTCCATTCTCATTCACTTTTTGTCATTCTGCAGTTATCTTGCCTGTTGTTTGTTTCATTTGATTTCTCATTCCGAATATGTATCATTATAGGGAATTATCCAATTCGCTGATGATGTGAAGAATTTCACGAAAAGTCCGAAATAAACCAATCCATACACTCTCTTCATCGCTACTGTCACACGCAGCACTCGTCAATCATATTCATTCTACGATGAAGATTACTCAATTCTACACAATAGGTGGTACTAGTTAGGACTAATGAATGTTCTCGCACAATTCAAATTACTGAAATAGCTAGCTAGCTTGATATGAAATAGACTAACTCGAGAAAAATACTTGAAGGATGCTGTGGTCGGAACGAAGGTCGACCTGCTGGACCGGTGGAGGTGGGGGCGAAAGGATCGTTTGGATACCCAGATCACGGACAAATACTGCGAATTCTCGTTCAACTTCGACTATCCTGGAACGGTAATAGTCTGTATGAGAGCATGAGCACTATAAGCGCAGCGACTGAAAATTAAGGGAAAACAGTATGCAAAATCATTAATATTGTAGCAAAGTCGTTTCAGCCAGTAGTGCCACCCTAACTCCGAACGGGGCCACCACCGACATATGCAACAACCAGTTGACAAAAGAAAAGCATGACATTGGGGTGACATAGACCCTTCGGTCTTTGCGCTCTACAGAATAATCCCTATAAAACTCCAGGAAATTTGAATGATTCCCTTTTCGCAATTAGATGAATGCACACCTACATATAATATTCCCTTCAGTACACTCCAAAGTTGACCATCGGATTCGATTACCGTTGTAACACATGTTATGGGGAAGTGTATTCCACTTGCGTCTACAAGAACAAAGTGGACGTCCGCATTGCGCACGATGGCGTCTTCGAATACTGCCCTTGGAAATAAGTAGAGTCGTCCCCTGAGAATCCAACCATTCATAGCGATTTCCCATTGAGGCAACCACTCAGAAACAGGGAATAAAGCCTATATGTTTGGAATCTCAGGTCCTCTTCCCTTGTTTGGCCACCCTGCCCTTGCTAACGATACGAAGCCTTTGTTCTAATCTGTTGAAGTGATGTCATACACATCAATTTATGCTTTAGATATTATGCATCCTATCTGAACTGTTTTTCCTAGTACGCGTCTCACACTTGGATGCCATCCTGGTCTCTTATTTTTACGTACTATTTCGTCGATGCGGAATAAGTTTCAACTGGGTGATAAATAGATTAGGGCAACACTTCAGTTAGTACGCATAATAGTTGTATGATGGGGATCATGTACAGATTACTGCGTCAATTATTCCTCCCATAAACAACAACTAAAATTTGCGTGCTATTTCGTCGTATCTCTGACCTAAAGTCGTGATTCGGCATATGTTTCGCTAGGTCTAATTATAGTAAAATGAACAAATGAGTAACAGCTCAATTGGGATGCACAATATTAGCTTGTTAAAACTAATCAAATTCAAGATCAAATATGTGGAACCTTCTGCCGCAACTTCTTCGTGATGTTTTATTCGTTTCTTGATGCACTACTTCATTTCCACCTCACTCATAATTTGATACGATCAATGTCCAGATGTACACAGAGGATAAATTATCGGAGCTACCAATGAGTCTGCTGCTTTTCTCGTTTCCGTTACTGGGAGACGGCGTGGCAGATGCTTTCTGTAAATGGCAAATGACAAAGCTATCGACTCCTACACTGACTAGATATTGAAGTAGTTTCAATCCCAGTCTACGCCAAGTGTTCGATATAGCGGGTCCATGATGCATTTTGAGGTTTTGAGGTTGTCGCTACAGGGGTAATAAATCAATATATTTGTCGTCATTCTGCTCCACAGCGCGGTTTTCTATCACGGGGTATTATGCATCCTATCTGAACTGTTATTTCTAGTACGCGTATCACACCTGGATGCCACCCTGGTCTCTCATTTTTATATGCAATTTTGTCGATACGGAATATGTTTCAACTGTGCAATATATAGACTAGAGCAACAGTTCAATTAGGATGCATAATACGATAGTCGTGCTGCGGAGAAGATTGGCGGCAAATTTGGCAATTTAGAACTCCTAGTTCCTACGCTCTACCCCTTCAGCAGCTTTGTATGCCAGCTTATTTCAGTAAACGACGGAACGACTGAATTCATTCAGTGCAACTAGCATTTGACTGAATATTTTTTGTTGCAATGGAACCATGCTACGATGATTTCGGATTCACGGTTGCCCATTTTATGCTTATATCCAATACTATACATCTCAAGTTGAGAGATTCTCAATTGAACTCTTATGTCCAACTTGCGATTTTTAATTCTCTCGTTTTCATTAAATATTATTTCGGCATCTCTCTGACATTCCATATTGATTTTGGACATATTTCAGCCATGAAAAAATTTTTTAAAAAAATCAGTTTCATTATGCATCCCAAATTCTCAAATCCCGCAAAAATTGGGAGTTGAGAATTTGGGATGCATAATGAAACTGATTTTTCTTCACAAAAACAAAGACGTCTTTAAATATATTTTTCAATTACAGCTTTTTCGTTGGTCAATGATCACTATAGGATTTTTGTCAATACCACCATTCCTAATTCTTCTCTATTTACTCCGTTACAAGACACCAAAATCGAATGGCCGCTTCAAGATGTATCTTGGATACCTTTCGGTAGAGTTTTTTTCACAGACGTGTTCCTTATTTCACGATATATTTTATTTTTAAGATGTGGTCGACATTGTCGTGCTTTTGGTGGGGCGCTGTCTTCGCGCCGTATCCGCTGATGCCAGATGGGGTGAGAGACGAGGGTAGCGGCGCCGTGGACGTTTAGCCAAATAATGGATAAATGCAGCGAATAAATATCACGGCACAAGGGTTAATTTGACCATTATTGAGCAAATGTCCATGGCGCTGCTGTTTTCCACGCGATTTTTGTTGTTTTACACCGCCAAAAGCTGCATCATGAACAAAATTTATTTTAGGTGTTTGGATTTGTGTGCAGCGGCGTTTTGTGTGTCAATCGATATATGAATCACTTCCACTTCGTGAGTGTCACATATTGTGAAGTGATCATGAATCTAGTAGGATTCGCTTATCAGAGCAGTTATTAAGGGGGTATGACAAAACCGCGGACGACAAAACCGCAGAATGACGTAACTCGGCTTAGAGAGACTTAGAGAAGGTAAACCAAAAACCAATAGACAGTACTCGGCGAGACAAATTCGAAAACATGTTCGAACATGTTCTAACATGTCAAAACACGAAATTTTGGAAATTTTTCAAAATGGTCCTAGAAGCTCAAACCAAAAACCATTCCACTCTACTCGACGAAACAAGTTCGGAAACAAGTTCGAACATGTTCTAACATTTCAAAACACGGTAAAAATTTCCAAAATTTCGTGTTCTGACATGTTAGAACATGTTTGAACATAGAGTGTCGAGTAGAGTGGAATGGTTTTTGGTTTGAGCTTCTAGGACCATTTTGAAAAAATTCCAAAAATTCGTGTTTGGACATGTTTTGACATGTTAGAACATGTTTTTGAACTTGTCTCGACGAGTAGTGTCGAATGGTTTTTGGTTTGAGTCTCAACGACCACTTTGAAGCGGTTTCCCAACTCACACACTGTTTCCAAAAATTCGTGTTTAGACATGTTAGAACATGTTTTTGAATTCGTCTCGCCGAGTACTGTCCATTGATTTTTGGTTTACCTCCCCAAAGTCTCTCTAAGCCGAGTTACGTCATTCTGCGATTTTGTCGTCCGCGGTTTTGTCATACCCCCGTTATTAAAGGAGCCGCAAAGGGAGATTGTTTTGCATGCACTTTACGGGATTTTTCTCTCCAATTCCCCACTTTCTCGTCGTCAGAGCGGCCTACTCTGACTACGAGAGAGTAAGGGAATTAGAGAGAAAAATCCCGTAAAGTACATGGAAAACAATCTCCCTTTGTGGCTCCTTTAACAGCCGTTCATTTCACGCCATCTCACCACATTCCTAGCGGTCGGTTCTGAGAAAAGTAGAGACGGCCGAGCTATGAAAGACGCAGATGCGGAAATGTTTGCAATTTTTACCGCCTGTCAATAACTGCTCCGATAAGAGAACCCTAGATGCTTGTAGTTAAAATTGGGGCACATGAGCTGCTTAAAAATTTTAACGCTAAGTCTCATAGCGTAGTTGCCAACATATCAGTAATTATCTAATGATTAAACGTACTTATCTAACATAATTCGCAGGATATTACGGTACTATGCGTATCTCAGACGATCTCCGGTTTCATGTTTTGTTTCCTCTTCCGTCATCAAGCAGTCCTGCCACAACGGCATTCTTTGCAATTGAGCAGGAGGGGCCTGACGGCTGCGAAATTGATTATCCCGTGGGCTGCATGTCATACGCTATTCGTTTGCATCGCCTTACTATCAGATATCGAGGACGAAAAAACGATTTTTGAAGTCAGCGATTTTTCTCTTTTTGCAGCCCGAAAAAATCGATAATGTCTTTTCATTTCCGTTTTTATACAATTCAATTAGCTGTCCATGACGTGAAACAAACGTTGCAGCGCCACCCGATAACACACTGTTTATTGCATGGGAAAAGAACTTTCGTTGTATATGAAATCGGTGGACCATGGACATTACCTTATTGGCTGGTGTATTCAGTGGTGCTTGTAAGTGGAGACTTTTCAGTAGGGTGTCAGATAGCGTTTCTAAATCGGTAAATTTGTCGTCATTCTTCTCCGCCGCGCGGTCGTCTTTCAGGGAGTGAGAAAACCGCTCTGCGGAGAATAATGACTACAAATTTACCGATTTAGAACCCCTAGTGTCGGATATGAGTCTTTTAGTGGCATTAGTCGTGTCTCTAATCTCGGAGGACAGGCTATCCTTGCATTTTAGAGCCGGCCGATGCTCAGCGAGTAAAAACACGAAATGTGCGCTAAACGACTTATATGCGATACGCCACATTTCAGATAAATAAAAATGAATTTCAGAGTGGCGCCACTTGCGTTATATTCGTTGGCGGATGTGTTGGACATGCTTTCTACGTCCTGAATTCGCAGGTTCGTTTATCCCGTTCATTCGTTCTCTGTGCTAAACTCCCTGTCTATTTCCCATGCACTACCACCGAGGTTGCACGAGGGAAGGCAGAGAGAAGGGGTCCGTAGTGTAGCGGCACGTTCGCCCGCAAACGAATGACGCGGTTTCGATCCCGTTAGCCCAGTACCTCTGTTCTCTCTTTGACGACATTCCCTATCAGTTGTTTCGAGGCTCATTCAACTCTATCTTCATGAATTTTTCAAGTCATATTGAGCCTGCTGTCCTTTTTTCGATTTAGTAACTTGAGGATTTAAAAATGTTTTATTGACGGTCTGCCAGGTTACACAAAGCAGCACAGTACAGAGAAATTTTGGGCCATAAAATTTTATGTGCATATTCTGTGATCCGTCATGCCCTGTGAACATTTCACATCTATAGTACCATTAAGTTAATGGCATTAACGTTAAAGCGTGATGTAATTTATCCAGGCAGCCTGTCAATATAAATTTGCTTTGAAATCCTGGTATATTTGATGGAGGAACTGGGATTTAAAAACGATAAATTAGAGAGTGTTGGTTTCACAGGGAATAGGACATTTCCGCACAAGCCCATAACTCTGCCAGTTTTGATTTTCATGAAAAATGTTCTTGAGCAAAAGATGCATATTTTATCGAGACGATTCGAAATCGCTATAGGTTGTCCATGTTTTGATCAATCCTAGGGGTCTTGTGCGGAAGTGGCTGTGCGGAAGTGACCTACTCCTGTTTCATATTTCCGAACTTTTTAGGCCATAAACATGAGCGAGAAGACGAAGGCGTACCATAGGCAGCTGATATTCAATTCGATTATACAGGTTGAAAGTTCAAGATTTAGAGAAAATGTTTGCCATAGATTTGAAGCTCCTGCGACGGGATACATAACAAAATAATTTACGAAATCAGAAAGAATATATCCAAAAACCCAGTCAATGAAAATACCCTTGTTTTTTTTACAAAAACCGGATGATGCACCTTTGATCGAATTTATTCTTAGACCGGAATTCCAACAGTAACAATCGCCATTCCCGTAGCATTAGTCGCTTGTTCGGCCGTACAACTTCTTAACAACGGTAAGTTTGAAGCAGGAATCATAAGGTAAAGTGCAATATTTAATAATTAATTATTTTCAATTTTGGATTTCAAAAATGGTCTTCGATTTAGCTCTTCATTGGCAAAAATCTCAAACAGCAAAAACGAAAAGCGAAACAAAACTCTAAATTCAAAATATCTTGACCTGATATCCACTAAAATAGCGATAAGATTTTATGAAATTCGGCGTTTATTCCGATTAAAGAAGCCACAAAGGGAGATTGTTTTGCATGCACTCTACGGGATTTTTCTCTCCATTCCCCCACTGTCTCGTTGTCAGAGTAGACCGCTCTGACGATGAGACAGTGGGGGAATGGAGAGAAAAATCCCATAGAGTGCATGCAAAACAATCTCCCTTTGTGGCTCCTTTAACTTTGAAAAGTTCACCAATATAGGCAGTGTTTTTGTGTATCAACTAACACACTCTCCCTAGGTACTCTAATCATTACTTGCTGTGTCATGGTTGCTTCGTATTCCATTATCCTAAACGTTATGTTCATCGCGACCACGCCGGTGTACTCGCGTGCAATGCGTGAACTGCTCAGAAAATGGCTTTGTCGGAGCCACGTTAATCACTCCAAGGACATCATTAAGAACAGCGTAAGTTCTCAGTTGTTGGGTTAGCAGTTTGTAGTCGATATCAGTGATATTTTACTAACGATATCTAACTGAGATCTATAAGATCAGTGAAACGTAACACTAGTATCGCATACGCACTACGAACCTTACTGAAATGAAGGACAATTCAGCTACCATCAAATCTAAGCAGTGAAGGCAACGTGAGGAGGAGACTCAGTGAATCGCCTGGGCGCCTGCCGATATTGATCAACTAAAGGGGAAACAGAAACGACCACTAGGAATGAAACTACGCGGCTAAAATTCACGGCTCTCAATAGCTTTCCATAATGCGATTGCAGCAAATATGCGCTTTAAAGATTGCACGAGCTGCGCGGACTTCAATGTCGCCTCTTTCTGTCCTCCTGGCAAAAATTGCTCGTCAAATTGCTTTGATTACCATACTACCTATGACAACTGCGCGTACGTCTCGTCTGGAAAAAACATCGCTTTTCGCGGTTAGTGGGACTTTTTTACTGGTTCTATTTTTTAATCTTGGTTTACTTAATTTTCCTTTCATATAATAAAATAGATCAAAATGGTTAATTGCTTGTTAAATTTACCTAAGGTGTCTTAGCTTGTCGATTTCTAGGTTTACAACGGCACGGCTTGGAGAACGGGTATATCGGCGATGGCATGCAAGGCGTTCGCGGGATGGAGATCCGGCGCTTCTACTATTTACAAGAGTGATGCAGTTGTGTGCCACATGTGTGCCAGTATGATCTAAAAAGTGCTTGATGATTAAAAAAATAAACGAGATTTCTTGTTGGCCACTCCATATGTATACAGTTTTTATGTTAATCTTTTCAATGTTTTTGACAGTCCCGCCATCCCTTGAGTGAATGCAATGAACCACATCGCCCTGAGCAACTGCTTGATATATTATGAATCCTATCCCAACTGTTATTCCTAGTACGCGCCTCACATCTGGGCCACCCTGGTCTCTTGCTTTTACGTGTTGTTTCGTCGTTTTGGAATATGCTTCAACTGTGAGATGTAGAGGCAATAGCAACAGTTCAGTTGGGATGCATATTACAGAACTGCAAGATTCTGTCCATACATTCATCAAATATCGGCAATGCGAAGAGACTGAAAAGATACGAATTCCATCCAAATCTCGATCCCTTGTCCCTCCTCATTGCGAACCCTTACCATTGCTGTTCGAGAGACCATATGCAGCGCACAAAGGGCATCGTCCAGCAACGTTTTATCGCCTTGCTTGCCCTGTCGGCGGCCATGCGAACCGCGGCGATTATATTAGGCAGTGATCTTGTTTCGTTGCATCGTTATAGAGAGTGGCAGAATGTTTCAGGGAATGAATGGAGACGAAGAGCTGATGCAGGTTGATTGACAGAAGTAGCGAGGCGTAAACTGAGAATGTAACAAATAATGATGATTAGAGCAGGAATTCCAAGCGAACGAACAGTTTTATGTTCTCTAGTACCTAAGAAGCGGCTGTAATTTAATTTTCACTATAATTTTTTATTCATTTCAAGAAATAAACATTTTCAGTAAACGAAAAAGGGTTTTTTTAAAAACTCATCACAGATCTACCAAATTTGGATGTCTCAAAATAAGAAAGACAACACGGAGGAATTGAATGACAAAGAATAAATTTCGTTTAATATTCTAATTTGTTGACAGTAGAAGGAAGTGAAATGTATAACAGAGGTTGCCATCTGCATTAAATATCGTTAATTTATTTCGAGTAGTGGAAGTTGTAGAGGGTGAACTCTGTTGAGAAGTGGGGCCATGGTAGTTGCCGTGATACTTAAAACGCGTTCTCTGTAAGACCGGAGGTAGGGGTGGCACACACCTTCGAAAAATTTTCCCATGTCTGAAACTTTCAGGGTAACATCCCCAGGGGTGG
>JACMIF010004675.1:0-11917 GCA_014805445.1 Diplogasteroides magnus | reverse complement strand
GTACCTAACAACAATAGTTTGTGCTCATTATGGTTTTAAGGTGTGACTTGGGTACATCTATAACATCACTGTCACAATCCCCTCGTTCTTCGAACTAGAAACGATCGAACGCCTTTGATATCATAACGATTCGTCGCTGTGTTTTCCGGCCAACACAAGTGATCGGCATCAAAATGTTGAATCATATGACAATTTCGCCTCAATACCCTGAAGGCTTTGGACAAGCAGGGTTACGTAGTCCTAATAGCAGCTGGGCATTGCCGGTGGGCCTCACTTCGCGTTATCGCTTGACGCTTGGTAGCACCTTTACCTTTTACCTTTACCCTGTAGGCAGTTGAGAACTTCAATTAGAGTGGTGGGCATCGGCAATGAATGAGCAGCGATCCACGACCAACCTCCTTCGCGAGGAAGGGAATGAAATTTGCTTGAGCAACGTCGCCGATCGGTGACCCACTGACCATTGTTACCGATCGGTTACGGACGACCGTGGACGTTGCTTACGTAAATATTTCCGACCGCTCTTTCGTTTCGTTAACGACGAATCGCCGATGACCATCACTCCATCCTCACTTCGGAATGAATGGTTATTGAGTGTCACAAAGACATTGAAGATACCACCCAGTCATCTCACCGACATACTTATCCAATATCAAGCAGACTTTCTTTAAAAAGAAACCACCTGATGAGACTACGGACGCGCTTACCGACGGGATAATGGATATGTGAGAGCGGCGGAATTCCATAGGCGCAGAGAACAAAATTTATTGATTATCTCGTCGGTGCCTAAGAAATCTTCCCAGACATCTTCTTTAACGTCAGCATGCTGAACATTAGAGACCTCGAAATGACTCTCAATCGACTCACTAAGGGAGTCGATTGAGAGTCAATTCGATGTCTCTACTGAACATCGCTGCTTGTACAGACAGTTCAGTGTTATTCTCTTGAAGACATCACATGCTCCATATTTTTCCAAACGTTCTCACGGGTTAGGACACAGTTTAGGGGAGACAAACGAGAAAACGCTCCCTTTCTTCCCAACTGATCAAAGTGTCATGAGTTCGCTGAGCTGAGCGTCCCTTTATCAAGGATACGCTATGTTACTGGATCTAACGTTCACTTTCACTTCTTTCAATAAGGAACTAAGCGGGAGAAAGAATTCAGCACCGTATTAAAACAAATTAACCAAAAACAGGTAATTACGCTCTTTATTCTCTTAGATTTTACCGATTGCGAAACAAAAAAGATTTCTTCTTCATACAGTTATGGTGAATGGATAGGACAGTCCGAGTGGCTTAACTTCCGATTTCAGTTCAGGCAGCGTATGCAGCCGCAGGATCTTGAGGAAATCTGAAAAACAAGTTCCTTGTCACCTTTCCTCAATTTCTTCTGTATTTTTCACGTCCATGACGGTTTAGGGGTACTGAAAGACCGTTTGCAGTAGGGGTTCTAAAACGGTAATAAAGTGCATTTCTCGTTCGTCTAATCCACTCTGAGCGGTTGTCTATCGAACGTAGTAACAACCGCTCCTCGGAGTTTAGGTAAACGAGAAATGAACTTTATTTCCGTTTTAGAACCGCTAGTGTGCAGGTGTCCTCCGTTAGTGGCATCTTCGGGGGCAGTTGCAAGATCCACGAAATCAATACCGCTGTCGTTCCTCCGGTTCCAGTGGAGAAGAACGAGGACGGCGCAGAGGACGAGCACGACGGCAATCAGAGCCCAGATGAGGAGATGATGATGGATCATCTTGCAATTAGATTCTAAAAAAGATCGACTTTGCCATGATTTGCTATTTTGCCAGCTCTTAATGATACAACATTGGTCTCATAAATCATCGACTATTTCATGCAGAACTATGAAATGTTAGACTGTGTTTTCGGCAAACACACAGTGCGTGGCTTATTATGCATCCTGACTGAACTGTTGATCTACTCTATATATCTCCCAGTTGAAACATATTCCGCAACGGCGAAATAGCACGTAAAAATGAGAGACCAGGGTGGCATCCAAGTGTGAGACGCGTACTCGGAATAACAATTCAGATATGGTGCATAATACTTCAGCATTCTCTTATGAGCCGTGTTCTGGCTCAGAGCGAGCTCGTGATGGTCCAAATCTACAGAAGACAAGTAAAATTCTCTTAAAGTTCTCACTTCTACGGTTCTGGTGATCTCGTGGGCGAGAACAACGACGGCAGAGAGGAAGAAGCAGCAACCATAGGACGGAAGGTGGAAGTGTTCGCTCGTGTGAAGAGAAGAACTGTGAGGAGTGGAGTGAAAGTGGCGCTATTTATCCCCTCCTATCACAGCTGATCGCTGCTTGGTGGGGGAAGAGGAGGGGAAAGGAATGCTGTTTCATTACACAATTGTGATGAACTAGAACATAGAATATGCGCCACAATTGTTAATTGGACGGATGATCTATCACTCAAGTGCGATTCATCCGCATCCTGGATCACTGATTATGTTCATTCTTGAAGAAGAAGGAAGTCCTGTCATTTTGTACAGTAGTTCCATGACGAGGACGATCACAATCGATAAGATCATAGAATAACCATAATAAGGATTTTAAATCGATAAAAAGTGCTTTTCTCATTCGTCTAATGTCCCTATCGAAAGCAGAGGCAATGGCTCTGCGAAGAATAGACAAAAGAGAAGTGCACCTTTTCCGATTTTGAAACCGTAGATGGTATCTTTCTAATTTAACGCAAATGACCATGCTATTCACCCTCAATTGTATATGAAGGCAACAGAAGGATCGGCCCGAATACAAATCAGCAGTCTCCAACTTTCTTGGGAGTAATCGCTACATCAGATGGCACCGGGAAGAAATGCGGCCTGTGCACTCGAGACTAGGGAATGCATTATGGATACTCGAACCTCCCCAATCTCGTACGAGCAGTCATCTCTCATTTCGATAGACAACCGCTCGGAGGAGATTGTGGTGGTTAGAAATTAATGCGTTCCCTAATCGAGACAACAATTGCCGTGCGGAGTTCAGAAGAGGTCGATGGTCATCGTCCAATGATAACGCGTGAATATTCCGCATGCTCATGTCAACAGGAAAAGGCACTGTTGCGCAATCGTCAGTCGGTGCATACTATTCTTAGATTTAGGTGCCAGACCGCGACAAAACAAATGCACATTCTGTGTTTTATATGGTTGGCGCTTGCTGAGTTTATGGGTTATGCTTTTGGGAGGGTATATCTTCATATAATACATATTAGCATTGAAACATAACCCAGTCAAAAGGAAGTCAAACTGCCAACCATAAAGCTTGAGAAATTTATTGACTGTGGAAACTTGAATTACGTTCAATCGTTTTCATATTTATCAGAGGATACAAAACGAGTATGTTTACACAGTAATTGTGAATGGATATGATGGCTTTCTGATGACGTGAGCCTTTTCCGAATCAACTTCCGATGCGGCATTGAACCTCAGGATCTTCATGAAATCTGAAAGAATTTTGATTCGTTTTAAACGTCCAATAAACGATTATCGGATAAAAAAGTAACGGTTATTTATTTATAAAAAATGGCATAAATTATTCCTTGGCGGGTTACTACGAAAGCCGAGATTTCAAGACATTGCTATCCGCATGTCAGAAAGCGAATAATAGAAACATCATTGACCATCAAGGTGAAAACAATGATGTGATGCACGGGGTGAAATAGAATTTCACCAGGTACTCTCGAGGTTGGAATGTTTTCGGAGTGATAAGCAATAAAACCACGGACATCTTCTCAAAATATTATGCCAGAGACACATAAAACTATAAATGATTGGAAGAAGATAAGAATTATAATAAGTTGTTGCAAATATGGGCGAAATACAGGAGCGCCATGGACATCGTCGTAATGATGAAATGGAAAATTTCACGAATTTGGCGCAAGTGCGCATTTCATCATGATGGCGCAAATGTCCATGACGCCCCTGTCTTTCACATTGCATCCATACCGTTGTTCTTCCAGAACCAGTGGATCAGGACGAGGCATGCCAAGCACGCGAGCACGATCGATAGCACCCAGCAGATGAAGAAGGCACGCATTCTGCAACAAGATGACCATGTTAGCAGAATGTTTATTTTTGTGGGTTATGCTTCACAAGAGGTATATCCCCAAAAATACATATTGATGCATTGAAACATAAAGAAGATTATCATCATCTAGCAAGAAACATTATCCCAGCTTTCAAGAGAAAATTCAGACGTTTTTTTAGTAAGGAATGAATGTTCAGGGGGAACGCTCGAACACCCGGATACAGAAATCATATTCCATAAGCTATTCAATTTGACAATCAAGCATCGGACTCGTAAAACATGAAATTTTTTTTGAAGCATGATGATAAAAATTTATTTTGCGTTCATTTCTCTCGTCAGAACCTTCTCGCAACCAATAAACCGATATAAAAGAGTAGGTGGGCAATCAAGAACGACATCTTCTCTTCGGGGGAAACCATAACTGGGTTCATTCGGTACGTATCGACCTCACACGAGAGTTCAACCAGTTCCACTCTGTACAGCAAGGTAGGCGCAAACCCGATTGTTTATTCTTATTTTTCGATGGATCTTTAATAAAAATTGTTCAAATGCACGCGATTAGAAAATTTGCCATAAAATGAAACTTCTGCCGACGTTTGGACAAAAAGTAGCAATCATGAGCAATAGGTTCCAGTCAGATGACAAACTTACTTCTACGGTTTTGGTGATCTCGTTGGTGAGAATAGTGGAGTTGGAGAGGTTGAAGCAGCAACCTGATAATATTGCATATATAGAACATTTATTATATTATTCTAGCATTAGATATATTTTTATCTTTTGATTATATTGTTAAAATTCATGATCTTATTGTTAAATCAATTAAAACTAACCATAGGGTGGTGGACAGTCGTGTGGCGGCGACGACGAAACTGAACTGACAAGGAAATGCGAGGGGGAAGTATTTATACTCCCACTGCGGTTGGCCGAATGAAGAGACACACGCACCTTTTCGCTGAGAGATTACTGATTGTTAGAATATCAGAGAGAATGAACGCATTTAGTTTCTCGACCCTAACCAGGGAATATGATCGGAATCAACCGTCGCATCTTGTGATTGGGAACGCATTTTGGAATTTCTAACATTCCCAATCTCTTACGAGCGGTCGTAAATATATAAGAGAGACGATCGCTCGGAAGAGATTGGGGAGGTTAGAAATACCATAATGCGTTCTCTACTCTTATTCTCCTTTGACATAAACTCTCTCGACTCACACGAGTGATAAGAGTGGACGAGAGAAGAAGGAAAACAACCAACATGAACCCGAATCGATCTCCGAGTGCAAACGATTTGATACCTATTATTAGGGAATGAAATCCAAGCAGAAACGCATATTTCTCTCATATAATTCACTCGGAGCGATTGTCCATCACGTCAGAGAGAAAATCGCTCCGAGAGAATCAGAAGATAGAAATGTGCACTTCTGCTGGGACTCCATTCCCTACTTATTATGCATCCAGACTGGACTGTTGCAACCAAGTGCAAAGGTATTATGGTAAAGAAAACAACCGCTCATATGACGAGAGAAAACATGGGATTTAACTGTTTGTAAATACATGGAAACTAGGGGTTATAAAACGGTTAACTGTCAGAAACTGCACTTCCCATTCATTCATCTAATACCTGTGGAGCGGTTGTTTGTCCATAGTAGAGTCACTCCGAGAGGATTGAACAAATGAGAAATGTCCTTTTTACATTTTAAAACCCCTATTGGAACCCCGTAAAAATACCGCCCATTCCCATGGGATAGAGAAGGGCGTTTTATAGATATTTCGTCTTCTCATTCGTGTCTAAAATCTAGCCGAATGTTGTGGCCCATCCTTTAAGTGAATGGGCATTTGATATTTAACCTCCTCTTCACACAGCATGTGTGTTCGAATACTGAGAGATGGCATCAATGAAGAGAAGAATGTCTCCATGGTGGCCAAAGGTTCAACGCCACACACACGTCGAGTTCACAGGTCGTAGTTCCACAGCAAAAAATGGCCACTGCCGCCCCGCCAAAGTGAGGATCCCTCGGTGACTACTCGCGAAAGGTAACAGGCTAGCCTAAGGTTCCACTACAAAGTTAACCTTAATAGCTGTAGGCCGAGGCGAAAAACATCGAGACCTGTGATTTTCCATTTGGCTTTTTGAGATAGGGTTTTCGACATGCCAGTATTAAAGTGATCAGGCGGGTTCACTGGTCATTGTCCGAATGTCCGAGTGATAAGAGAGCAAATAATCATGTCATAAAGTGGCAATTAATTCCAGCCTCCCTACACTCTCTCCTACGCGCTGTTCTCTATTTGAGAGTGAGAGAGGTTCGTTTGGAAGAGGATAGGGAGTGTTTAGAATTCCTCTTATCTTTGTGGAATCACACGCAGCAGATCAAACGTTCTCGTGATGGCAAGGACAAAGCGATGCATTTCCGCACCACCCAACATGGGAGCGTGGGGGAAATGCAAAGCTATTGGTCCTTGTCGGAAAACACAGCGAACAGTCGTTATGAGATCAAAGGCGTTCGATCGTTTCTTGTTCGAAGAACGAGGGGATTATGAGTTGTGACAGGTGTTAGAGGTGGACCCGAGTCACACCTTTAAACCTTAATGAGCACTATCTACTATCGTTTGGTACAAACACGAGCTTTTGAGATGCATGTGACGGGAGGGGGAGACTATTGTGCTAAGATGTTACACTTGGTATGTGTTGCTTCAGGACAATAGAGATACGAGAATTCAAATTCTCCTAGACTGTGCCTTTGAGTGATATTCCTGATTCATAACGCTCAGCCGACATAAACAAACTCGGCCCAGCATCAAAAGCTCTCCATTTTTCCGGGTTTTCATCAAAATCGTTCTGGCTGTCAAAAATCTTGAAAACATCTTCCTAGGGGTAACTGAGCATGTTGAATCCATTTTTTTTGTCCATTTCAATCTGCGTTGTCATTGACAGCCGTTGACGACGACGTTATAGACGTCGATTCTATACCGGAGATCTCGTTCTACAGAGTCGCTCTAGAAAGAGATCCTGACGTGAAATAATAAAAAAAGAAAGTGATCTAGGTTGAGTCAGCGATATATTCTGAAAATTGCACGTCTGGTTCTACTCTCAACGTCGAGATATAGCATGGCGTCTGGTTTAGCCTCTGATGACGTCAACTACGACGTCGAAGATTTTTCACATCACTACACACTATCCGAAAGTGATCTAGGTTGAGTCAGCGTGATATTTTTGAAAGTTTCATGTCTGGATCTCCTCTCAACGTCGAGACTCTAATCTACTGAAGAAGAACATTCATTATCTATTTCATTCCGATCGGTTTTATGTGAGCGGATAGTGAAAATCGCTCGAAAATTAACTAGAAAAACGAATACACTTTGTGAGTCGTTGAGATCTCCTCTATACACTCATAACTCTTTTTACCCTGACCCTGTTGTGAAGTCGCGGCCTGCCAACTCTCCCTCCTCCCACTCTCCTATAGTGGGAATGGAATCCTCTTCTAGAAAGGACAGCCACGCAAGATGAGAATGGCCACATAATGATCGTCTCGATCAATGATTCAGCCTCTTGGAGGTTTCATGGCAGAGAAGAAAACGTCGGAATGTTTTTCCCCAGGCGTATGCTGTGGTGCGGATGAATACTGCCGTGTATTCTTTAAACACTCACAACAAACTGCCAGTCACATGGGCAGTAGCCAGCGCAGAACCGAAAACAAACAAAAAATCATTATATGTTCTTACATGAATTACTATTATGATGTCATATATACAAACAAGTAATCATAACGTCGTTGGCGATGCGAATACCCATTAGTGTCCATGATTCGTTCTCGCATATGATCTCTGTGGGAGCTGTCGCTGACCATTCGTCTTTGGGAGGGCTGTACACCTACAAGCAAAATATATAGAATTTCATTACCGAATTGACCGCCTACACCCAGATAAGCTTTCTTGTTTGTACTCTTGATTGATATGCAGTTCGTAGTTAGGTTCGTCGTGTACTGTATGCAGTTACCGTTGCAATTTGCGTAATGAAGCGGACACTTTTCAGAGATTCCAAGGGGTGGGCAGGATGTGCAATCTGAGAAATCTTCTGTTCTATACATATAATGTTATAGAAATCGTTCTGGAGGTAACATTTTCATCTGAAATTTTTTTTGTGCATTTTAAAATGCGGAACCTGCGGTTGTGGCGGTGGTTGTTGAGGCTCCAGTTGCACAAGTTCCAGGCACATTGTCTAAAGAACGATATATGTACCTACTGAGAAATCAGGAATCAAGAAATAGATATTGTTGAATTCAAAAAAAACATGGCTGACTGGAACGTGAACTTGACATGGAATCACCTAGGGTTTCTAAAACGGCAGTAGTGTGCATTCGTCTAGGGCCTAAATCTCGTGGAGCGGCTGTTTATTGCACGAGTGAGACAACCGCTCTTACAATTAGAGAATTAGACGACAGACGAATGAACCCTGCTGCCGTTTTAGAAACCCTAGAATCACTCACTATCTCGGAGTTGCTTCTCAACGGCGCTTCGAAGGCTGTCAACCTTTGCCGAATCAAGATCAATTGTTCCATAAAATGCCGCGTTCCTCTCACTGGTTGTAATGTTCTCGTCTGAATAATTTCGTTGCGCAATTCTATCCGGCCTGAACGTTCAAAGCGTGTCACCTTTCAGGCGATAATATATCAGAGAATCGGGAGAATTCGTGGAGGTGAATAGCTGAGCGATAGTGGTTCTCCATACAACGAACAAGAATTGTTTCCAACGGAAAATCTAACATAAATCATCAATTTTCTTAAAATAGATATTAATCGACTCAGCCAGTGAACATTCTGCAAACGTTGAACATTTCTTCAAGCATTCCTGTAGCGAAGTTACCGTAGTCGAGTCTATCGAAGTGCCCATACAAACCGACCCCAATCGATAATATCCACTGGAAATCTGAAAGCATATTCCAATTTCATTAACAAACATTTTCCTGTGACTGGAAGATTCGACGCGTAGAAGCACATCTTGGATGTAGCGCTGAAATCCTTCATTAGGAGTGAGGAATGACCACCGATGTGTCACCTCTGAGTATTTACTGCTGATGAAAACACAAAGATTTTCAGAAAAATTATTACAAAAGTCCGCACTTCAGGAGGAGGACGCATTTTCGGGAGAAATAGACTGACAATGAAAGAAGAGGAAACTTCGGCCGTAGCAACCGCGGCGCAATAAAGATAGATTTCTGGCAACCGGAAGGAACCAAACTACCAAGACGTCTTCAAAGTGGGTTCAAAAAAGAGAATCAAAGAGGCTCATCCAAAAGAAAGGGAAAATTTATGCCCTTTTCCAACTCTTCTAGTGGTAGGGCATGTTTTCGGCGATTCATCATATTTAAAAATTTAAGATTCTAAACCGGCTGATGTGAAGAATGGATCAACCACAAAATTGTTATTACTAGCCGCTAGGGGTTCTAAAACGGTAGTGGATTTCGGTCTACCGCCGCATTTGCGTGCTCGGTAGTGGATGCAAATCACTACCGAAAAAAACGCTCTACCGAGTCGGTTTACTGACCGACGAGACTCATCGAGTCATTTTACTGGGTGGTCGGTCGGTAAAATGATATTTTTGCGAAAGAGCGAAGGAATATAATAGATTCCACGTGGCAAACAGACAGGCTAGCGTGCCACGCTGGCGAAGAGGACAGCGCGAAATGAGTGATGACTCTCAACTTGAAGTGTAGCAATTTGACTACGTTAACGAGATATCACGTGAAGGTTCGTACTTGAGACATAGAGCCATACGTTCGGTCTGAGCATCGCTCCCGTAGCATGTATGCTTCACACAATACATATCACTTTCATGAACATCAGTGATTCATCCGCGGACTTTCCGTCCACCCCTGCCGGGGTCCCTTTAAGACCCCGGCAGGTTTGTTTTCTTGTTTATTTTTGTGTTTTGTGGAGTAAATTTACTTTATTAGAATATTTTTTCGTTTTTAATTTGTATTTGAATCTGATGATAGCTTAACTAGTATGTCTGAAACATACAATGTGCCTTTTCGAATTACAGCTGATTTATGCTTAGTAACCAGATACCATTTCTGCTTTTCATGTGCTGTTTTGATTGCTTACTGTTGTAGAAAACAACATATTGAGATGAACGTGACTGTTCCTGCTTCCTTACTCTGGCTTCATTTCACAAAGAAAACGGTCGACGGAAAGCGCAAGGCCGAATGCACGATTTGCGGGAAACTCATTACCCGCTCCAATTCCAGTACCAGTGGCATGAGGTATGAATGGCGGACTGTTAGTTCATTTGACAGCTTTATCAGATATCATCTGCTGAATTCGCATGAGGCTATTTGGGATAAACTTGTGGAACAGTCACCTATGGTCAAGCAGCACGAAGATGACGTGGCAGTGTAAATTACCATAATATTCGGACTGAAATACGTTTCAAGCGCTAAATATATCTTTCCAGTTATCTCTGCACCTCCAATCTGCCGGTCAACCACGTGCAGACCACGGCATTCAAGCGCTTTCACTCAAAGCCCTCAGCATTTCCTCTTCCTTCCCCATATACTCTCCAGTTCAAAACTATGCCCAATATGGTTAAGAAGATCCACGCTGAAATCAAACAGGCAAACGAGAAAGATCAGGGAATTTTCAAATGGTATTTTTAAGGAATTGAGTGACCAGTACATAGCAACTACTCACGACCATTGGGTCTCGAAGAATGGTCGAATTTGTCTATTTAGCAGTACGGGCCACTATCTAACTTCCGATTTTCAACCGAAAGCTATGATTCTTCGAGCTCAGGAGTTTACGGTCAGACATTTCTAGATGCATTGAAACATATCCCAATTGATGCCCAGGTTCCCAAGTCCGGACTGAATACTGCCACATCTATTGAATCCACCCTCAAAGAATTCGGAATAGATGAACGTTATGCTGGTGGGACTACAGATGGGGCTTCGTATATGGGACTTGCTTACGAACTGCTAGGACAGCCAAGGTTATGCAGCTGAATCTTAAGTTTTATTGTTATTTCTAAGGATTTGGTGCGGAGCCCACGTTCTCCATTTGGTGGTTACTGACTCCTGGAAACAGTGGACTGCTAAGGGAGCAATCAATAAGATTAGAAAGTTCACAAAGAAGCTCCACAAGTCCAGTGTGATCAGAAAGGCATTCCATAAGAAATTTTTTTTGTTTCTGCGCAGAAATCCAAAGTTTTGCAGTTTCCTTCAAGAGAACGAGGAAAACGCTCACGAAATTCCTACCGACTGTTCTACTCGTTGGAACTCTAGTTTCCAAATGGTCGATGCAGCCATCAAAAGCGTTCGCATTGTAATTAGTTTGCGATTGCTATAATGACGCCTTTGGATCGATGCAATCAACAAGACTCTCGAATTCGATGGGAAAGCACCAATAACTAAGGAAGAACTGTTAATTCTGAAGACTTCATCTGAACTGCTGCGCCCTTTTGAAGTTAAAACTAAAGTGGTACCGTAAATCAGCATAATCTTTTTCTCATTTTAAGAAGCATTATTTTTTCAGCTCGAGCTAAACTCAAGGTAGGGCGGAACCGGGTGGGAAACTTTGGAATAAAAATCATATTTTTTTCCTGGAAGTAGGTATGGGTACCCCAAAGAACGTCCTGCCTCGATTTGGTCTGAAAAAATTTCGCAATCGTTTTACAGACGAATTTCGTCATGATGTTGGAGCGCTCATAACTCGCTTTATAATCATGCTAGAGGGCTGGCAAAGCACTCATTCTGCGGCAAATTTTCTGGTGATCATTTTACTTCTTCAGGTGCAAGACCGTATCTGTAACGGCAACGGAGATATTGTAGGTCTACCTCGAAAAATCGACACTTTCGTCAATTTAATAATGATTGTATAAGCTGGGG
>JACMIF010004674.1:0-11919 GCA_014805445.1 Diplogasteroides magnus | reverse complement strand
GATAAATAGCGTAGCCTGGGGGCTGGGGGCACCTTTGTGGCGCTGTATCTCGAATATAAGCTATTTCTGAATATAGGTGTAAACAAGTTTTCTGCTCAGAATCTTGCGCTCTTTCATCTGAGACTAACTTCAAAAATCGTGACAAGGTCCCTTTAAGCCTCATACTATTCTTGAATCAATAACCTGTTTCTTGGGAGGACTCATTACAGAGAAGTAATGCGACGAACGTATGACTAATATGAAGACTGCCCATGAAAATATGACTAATATGAAGACTCCACATAGCGATTTTGAAAAATGCTCTGACGATGCGGATAAATATTTTATTGTATTGTATTTTGATTACTCGCATTCCTCATCTGTTGATGAGGGATGCGAGTAATCAATGAGGGGCCTTGACCCCAATAACCATAGACTAATTTTGGGACGATATTGACAGCCGATTAAAAGGTAATCTTCGGCCAGGCAGATGGTGCGACGCTTCTCCTTCATCATCTCCCCTTCATCCCGATATTGCAGGGTTGGTGCCCCAGGTCGGATGAGATTAGTGAACGATGATCATTGAACTGCCCCTTTAATTACTAGCCTTGTTGCAAGCATAGTTAGGGATATAGAGGCCGACGTTTCCTAACTCGGGTTGACTAATTAACTATCTCGGGAACCTTGAGATATTAATAAGTTGCTAAGGGGCTATTTGAAGTCAAAACGAACATGGGTGGGTATCGTTTCGTCTCATTGTCAGCCCGCCAAGTAGAGCGATTTTGAAAAATCACGCTAAACGGACAGACAGAGACGGAAGGCAGATGAAACGACGATCAGAAACACGACGAAATAACCCGCAAATGAGCGAGAGTACAGAAGTCAGCCGAACGTAATGCTAACAATAATGAACGCATTATGGAGTTTATAACCTCCGCAATCTCTTCGTTACGGTCGTCTCGCATTTCGATAAACGAACGTTCTATAGAGATTTGAAAGGTAGGAAATTCTATAATGCCTACCTACGTAACGCTCGTACTGGTCATAACAGTTCCAGTTTGGGCACATAATAATACCGACACGGATTGACATTTCATGGTGCAATTGTACTTCCTCGGATATATATTTTTAGACAGAATGATCTGCATTTTGTTAGTTGCTCTTTTAGTCCCAGCGTCCCTGTATCCCAGTAACTAAAATGTATGGTACTAGACTGTGCATTTATGTAATTTATGCTGCGTTCAAAACGTCGTTTCTGTCGTTACCAACGCGAAATTTCCGGTTCACAAACGCGTGTTTTCGTTTCCGCGGAAATGTCGCAGGGACTTTTTTCCTGTTAAAGATAACAATTTTCCGTCAATTAATAAAAGAGTCGTCTCATCGAGACGAGCATTTTTGACCCTTCAGATCTCAAACAAGTTGAAAACTGAGGGAGTTATGCTACTTTTCCATATCGGAAACGTTTCAAATTTGAATTCGCGCGCTTTTGGAAAAAGTTGCATAACTCCCTCAGTTTTCAACTTGTTTGAGATCAGGGTGAAAAATGCTCGTCTCGACGAGACGAATCTTTTATTAATCAACGGCAAATTGGTATCTTTAACAGGAAAAAAGTTAGGGCAATGTTTCCATTTGTTTCCATGTAACGAAAAAAAGTACGCTTTTGAACGGGTTTGGTAACCAGAAAGAACGTTTTGAACGCAGCATTAGTGAGCCTGGCAACGTCTGCCAGAGGGGATTCATCCATTTACCTACACTCCCCGTTTCTAATATTGAACGCCTTTTGGATAGGGTGTCGCCTTTGGGTATTTATTGACAGCCGTTCATTTCTAGCCATCTTAATCCATTCCTAGCGGTCGTCTCGGCGAAGTGTGAGACAACAGCTAGGAGTGAAATTAGACTCTTGGAAATTAACGGCTGCCAATAACGTCCTATTTGCGGCACCCTATTAGGTTCCGACTAATTTAACATTTTTCACCCGAGCGCACCGGCGAGTCATTCTCACTCGCTCATCATAGAAGATCGGTCGAATGTAGAGCAGGCATTGTGGTTCGTGAGTGATGCGGATCTTTGATTGCAATCCTTCATTTGACTATGGAAATGGGAGTTGTGATTTAGAATGACCATTCCAAGTCGCGAGTTATTAAGATGAAATGAGTTGGGATTTGCGCATCACTCCTTCGTCAAAACTCCACGGCGTGCGGTCGACTCCTCCACTCCAATGGGGGGACAACGGAATAGCTGCGTTTGGCAGTATTTAAATGTTTATTCATCAAGAATTCTTTGTCTTGTCGATAACTTCATATTTTACGATTTAGAGTTCGACGAGATTTAGGACCCACAATTAAATCCCAACTCTTGATTCACAATGCGAGATTTAACTCACTCATTCTAACTCCTGAGTTGCGCTAGCGCGGCGAATTGCAAAAGATCCACAATGCCAGCTCTAGTCGAATGAGAGCACAGACAAAGGCCAATCCAGAAGTCGCTTCATAACAACGACTGTGCATTTGTATAACGTGGTGAAGCAGGAAATGTCTGCTAGAGGAGCTTCATCCCTTTCCCTACACTCCATGTTTCTAATAGGGAACGAATTATGAGCCGTTTTTCGTCCGTGCTCACCGGTGAGTCATTCACTCTCGTTCAAGATAGACGGCCGGTCGATTGAGAACAAAGACCAAAGTCACCAAAAAAGTAAAGGCGTTCCGTAACTAAGACTGTGCCTATGTAGTGAAATGGAAAATTTCTGCCCGAGAGATTCTTCCTTTTCATCCGTTTCTCCATTCCACCTTCACTACCATCGAAAGGAACGAAATCCAGAAGACAGTCACTAGGGACTGAGTTTGGTCTGTGCTCTCATTCGTCCGGTCGTCTATGATGAGCGAGAGAGTATGATCCAACGGTGCGTACGGACGAAAAACGGTCCGTAAGCCTTCCCCTATCCAAAAGACAGTCACCATTGGATACAGCTCCTCGCTCTCCTCCCAACGCCGTTTCCTTCCAGTGAAGCTTCCTTTCCATTCCATATCGTCCATGGCTGCGTATCCTCGTGAATACGAGAATCCTCCGCCGATCGCGGAGGCGCAGACAAGTCCACCGGCTGTTCTGCAAGCTGAGGTGAGTGGGTTGAAAGAGCACCAATCATCGCGGGGGGTGGATTCCTTTTCTCTACCTCAATTTCGAGCCACTGTCTCTCGCAATTAATAGACAACAGCTCGGCAATGACTTAGATAAAAGAAATGCACTGCTTGATCGGATTGGAGGTCTCTAATTGAAAGACAAGAGCGCCATGGACATTTGCGCCATGGTGTTGATCTTTCCATTTCACCATTGTGAAGCAAAGGTCCATGTCGCTCTTGTCTTTCACGCGAGAGGAGCGAGTAATAATGAATACGGATGCATCGATCTAGCCAAAATAATCTCGTTCGCAACAAAATCAGGACTACGGTGGGGATCCGTATGACGGCGATGGTGGCAAGAGCAAGTTGGGTGCACCGCCGCCGTACAACAACAATGAAAAAAATCCTGCGGAGTCCAATCAAGATGGTTGGTAGTTACACATTCAATGAGTCTACAGTAGGTGATTCGGCAAATTTGGCATCATTCATCCCCGAAACGCTATTATTCCACCCATGACAGACATTCCGATTGAGAACCCCCTAGACTACAGTAATCCCAATAGCAGGCGAAGGTACACCATCGAAGCAGAGGAGGAAGAAGAACATTGACGATGTGAAGTCGCAGTCTGTGGGCAAGATCCTGGTCAACCTCTTACTGTACACCTTCTATCTGGCCATCGTGTGCATAGGTGCACAGTTCCTTCTATTCCTTCATCCAAAGATATTATTTAGTTGCCTTCTCCAGTTGTTCCTCCACTACTTTCTACTTCACAAAGGTTCCCGGTTTCGTTCTAGTCTGGAGTTTTCTTCTAATCCAGAAGCCTGCGGATTTGGCTATTGCTAGTCTACCGCTCCAGCAGCTTTGCCATCACCTTGGTTTTTAACAGCCTGATGTTGCTCAAGGGATCCTGATCTTTGCGCCATAATGATGAAATGAACGAATGCGCCATCATGTCGTCATTCTCACGGCGCAAGGGTCCATTTCACCATAATTGCGCAAGTGTCCACGGCGATGTTGTTTATCACCCTTATCTTCAGGTCATGAGCGACCTCTTCACCACCTCTCGCGGTCCGAAGTGGGACACGTTCAAGGATGTGTCAAATATCAACGACATCTGGGATGTGAGATATTTTTGTAGGTGGTCGACTAGCAAAAAGAACGGAAAGAGAAGCGCGCCATGGTTTTCGAGCTAGAATGGGGAATTGTTTACAAGGACAACGTTGTTGTCCACTCAACATTATGGCACTAACATGTATGGCGCAGTTATCTTTCAGCCACTATTCATAGGTGCTATGCGGTTATACCGCTGGTCCACCATACTTACAAAAATTAGAAATTCAAAAAATATTGCATTCCTCAGTTGATTCTCCAGAGCATATTTGCTCGCGGGTACTACAACTAAAAATCTCCGTTCCAATATTCATGTGCAAATTGCATACAGTATGAACGCATGCCTGGGAATAAACATTATTCGTTCGGAACAGTCCTTTTTTCAATTAAAAAAAAATTTTTTTTCAGTACCTGAACAACCAGCTCATGGACGGATTGTACTGGGAAGCACTGACATCGAACGGAACTGGTACGTTTGAATTGCCCGGGTGTGCAATGGAAAACCAAGCACAACTTTCCTGTCTATGCACACAATGAGTAATTCTTTATCACTTTTTATGGAAAACAGGTCAGAATGAGTGACACTCCGAATTAATCATTCTGAATTTGTAGCCAAGAAAGAGCTCTCTCTTTTCTTTGTTTGATCTTGTCGCTAATAGCAACAACTAATGGGGGCGTCCAAACGAGACGGCAAAATGTCATCCTACAACATACGAATGCGTTTTGCTGTGGAAACTGTTTCTCGTCTACTGTTTTACGGAAGTGTTTGCTAGGGTGGGCTCTAACGTGGCGGCTGTCGGGATGCCGGTATGGCTGGGAGGAACTAAGTGAAATCATAGACGGCGGGACATCCCGATGAATATCTCGACGGGATCGTCTTAGCCACCACTCTGCCCAATAGACTCCCAAATCTTTCGACTCCCATCGGGTCGATGGGGGTCGTTGGATTGACTACATTGAAAAGGATTTACCATCGAAAGAAGAAGATGCAGCTCCTTACTACGTTGTAATTATTAATGTTAACTAAACATATTACTGCGGGCACATATAGCGCCAGAATGTCTGCGAAATGCAATGGATGCGTGATTATTCGGATTTCAGTAACTGATCTGTAAATATAATACAAGCAGAGAGCCGAACAAAAGGAGAGAAAAATAATTAAGATGATATCTGTCTATTTACCGTATTTCACGAAATTATGAAAACCCTTTAACTTCACAGCAAAAAATTATAGGTAAATCTAGGTGAAAGACAAGACTGACATGGGCCCCCATGACGGTGAAATGGGCACATTCGCTTTGAAAACGACGGTAATAGCGCAAATGTACACGGCGACCCTTTCTTTCACCTGAAAATCTCGTAAGAATAGAATGGGCTGGCTGCAATGTGAATAAGTGATGGTGCAAATTTAGATTCAAGTGCACACAAATTAGCAAATCATCAGGCACTCTGCAGCGCATTCAATTCTTGAGCGGTTGTCCTTTAAGTATTTCGATTTGAAGTACATGGGACCTTGCAGAAAATCTTCTAGGTTGCCACATACATTTGTAATGGATACTTGTGCACCCGAAAATGTGAAAAAAATCCATTTTTCGGCAATACAAACATAGTACGAAATTTGTTTTCAGATGCCGGGGATCGCCACAACGTAACCATCGAGTCGGCGATGATCTTCTATGAGAACAGACTGCTGGGAGAGCCGAGGATCAGAATGATCAAAGTGAAGGACGACTCGTGCGATGTGGTCAAGAGCTTCCAGGAGACAATTAAGGTAGGGTGTCGCCATTAGCGACTTATATCCACAGAGCGGTTGTTATCTCTCTCGTGCGACAACAGCTCCGCGGCAGGGGATCTAAAACGGTATTAAAGTGCATTTCTCATTCGTCTAATCCACTGGGGGCGGTTGTCTATCACTCGTCGAGAAAACCGCTCCGCTGAGATTAGACGAATGAGAAATGCATTTTATTACCGTTTTAGAATCCCTATTCCGCGGACATTAGACGAATGGCAATTGCACTAAAGTCACCATACTAAAGACATCTAAAATCAAGGTTCAGGGTGCAAAAAGTGATAAACAAGTGCGCATGGACATTTGCGCCACAATGGTGAAGTGGACACTTGTGCCAAGAGAATGATGATAACGGTTTCCATTTCACCATTAGGGCTCAAATATGCATGGCACACTTGTCTTTCGTTCGGGTAGAACGCTAACTTGAAATGTTTTTCCAAGCGAGAATTTCTGTTGAAAATTATAATTGACTAGATCCGAGTCACTTCAGAGCTGCTTCGGCGTGTATTCTGAGGACAAAGAGGACAGGGAAGACTTAGATCCGTTTGGAGGCGGCCATCCAGCGTAAGCAAGACGTTAGGGTTGGCAATTTGAGTACGAGAATAATTATGTTTCACGAAACTAATAACTGTCAAGAAATACCGATTGGTGAAACATAACTGATTCCGTACTCCGACTGCCAACCTTATGACACATCTTCAGCGAGTGGATGTTTCAGATTCCGCTACACGAACGGGAAGGAGCTTGAGAACGAGAGACTACAAGGGCAGATCTCTATCTACGGAACAGGAGGCTTCGTGCAGCATCTGTCTCACATAGACAAGGAGGAAGCACAACAGAGCATCGAGACACTCAAGGTGTACCAACGTTTGCACGATACTATGCTTGGAAGACAGATGACAGGGATTTAAAATCGGCATCAAAATGCACTCCTCATTCCTCGAAGCCCTAAGAGCGATTATCTATAGAATGTAGAGACGTTCAACGAATGAGAAATGCATTTTTACTACCGATTTCGAAACCATTCGAGATACCATGAAGATTACCCAAAGAAAAAAGGCGAATAAAGCTAAAACATTTGATGGTGTTCTCTCTGCAGGAAAATGCGTGGATCAACCGTGGCACTCGGCTCGTCGTAATAGACTTTGTCCTCTACAACGCCAACCTTAATCTGTTCTGCGTGGCTAAGTTCGTATTCCTCTTCCCTTTCACCTACACAGCACGTGCACAGTTGTACTGATGATTTGACTCCCACGTCAACATAGCATTTGCACACCCTCAGTGAATACACTTGTTCTATGACAATAGAGTCATAGACGTTTGCTCCTTAATGACAAAATGTAGAGACACTGTATCATTGAATATTTTCTCAAGCAGCACGTGTTCATTTCTCAATTATAGCGCAAATATCCATGGCACTCGAATTTACAGGCTGATTTTCGAGCTCCCAGCCACTGGTGGAGTCATTCCGACAGCGCAATTCAACTCCATGAAGCTCATTCGATACGTGGGCGGCTTCGACTATGTGGTTGGTGCAGTGTTTTACTGTCCATTCATTCAAATGCTCATTTATTAGCGCGAATTCCTCAAGACTACCATCAAGATTTGCACTTTGAGTACGAAATTGGTTAGATTTCACGAAATCTGTAACTTTCAAGATATTGAGATCAGTGAAAAATAACTAATCTCGCATTCTTTGACTATAAGGTGTCACATGCGAGTTTTTTTTAGTACACTCGTCATGGCTTTACTCTCTGTGGTGCAGTTGTTTCTTCATTTTATAGACTCCGCAGAAAGTGGAGAGATGACGAATGCACAAAAAAGACTCGAACGCGACACCCTACTTGACTATCATGCTACATATGGGCAATCGAGGCTTCTCAAATGATCGTTTACTGGCACGAATTCTTCACGACTACCATTTGGATTGGCACTTTGAGTGCGAAACCTATGATTTTCAAGATATAGAGATCAGTGAAACATAACTACTCTCGTACGCAAACTGCTAACCTTGTGTCCACCATGTTGTATTTTCACCAGGTTCTCGCGTGCCAAGTCATCTTCATTGTCTACACCGTCTTCTTCATCCTCAAGGAGGTTGAAAAACACTTAAAATCTCGGAAAATTGATATTTTAGATCTACAAACTCATCATGCAGAGGCAGCACTACATAACCGAATTCTGGAATTGGATCAGTCTCATCATCATAGTTGTAAGAACTGCGCCATGAAAACAAAACGATAGTAAAATGCATTGTTCATTCTTTCAATTTCCGCTGTGCGGTTCTCCATCGCCCATAGTAACAGCTGCTCCGAATAAATTAGATAAATGAGAAATCTATTTTACAACCGAATTAATAACCCTGATTCAATCCCCTTCTTCTCTGTAGTATAATACTATTATTTGGATGCAATACGGCTAATTTCAATAATTAGCTTACAATATGTTTAGATGACTTAATAATTCTTTTCGCACTGATATTCATCGTGCAGCTCTCTCTCGTTTGCATCTACCTCTCCCTCCATCGTACGTCTACTGCAAATGCGAGAGTGGACAAGCTTCACGAGGTAAAATATTATTGAACGAAGAAATGATTTGAGCAGGAAAAATTATATGTGTGTGGTCCCGCCACGACTGTGGTCCCGCCCAGGGCGGGGCATTTCTTGATTCTTGATTTCTTGAATTCTTGATTTTCTTGACTTTTTTTCAAGAAATTTCTTGAGTCAAGAATTCTTGAATTTTTTTCAAGAAGTCAAGAAATTTAAACACTAGATATTCTGACTGCAAGAATTCACTGTGCACTAGATATTCCGAGTAAATCTTAGGCATTTTCATTTTGCATTTGGCTTTTGTCTCATTTTTCCCGCCATGACTTGGCCCACTATACTGTGTCCAACTTGGCTTCGTCAGGGCGAACTCACATCTGCGCCCTTCGACGATGTGGTCACCGCGGATAATTTGTTCACTAACCTCACGGCATTTCTCCTCTTCTTCGTTTGGATCAAGGTCACATCAATCGATATTTATGCAAATTAGCCCAATCTTTTGAATTGCATTGATGAAGCCGACCCGGGTGTCTGATAGTTGCTTCCCTACGGATATTAATATCTCCGACACTATTAGATAGCGTGGGATTTGCGTAAACGCAGATAAATACAGAAATACAATTTATTGATCTCCCTTTCAAGAAGCACTCGCAGACTCCCCAGACAGTTTCTTTAATGAGATTAAATTCCTTTGAAAGGTCTTCAAATACATCTCGTTCAATCGCACCATGTGTCAACTGTCCGATACGCTGTCTCGTTCGGCCAAGGTCTGAGTTGGTTTATATGTGTATCAAAAGTAAAGCGCATTTCTCATTCGTCTAATTTTGACGGAACCGTTCCGAAGTAAAGATGTGAATGAGAAATACACTTTACTACCGATTTCGATGCCCTAGTCAGAAATTCGAAGACAATAGCATTTCACTTCTAGGACATCGGCGGTTTCGTTGTGATGTTTGGTCTGGTTTTCTTTACATTCGCACAGGTTGGGTACCTCGTCTTCGGACCGCAAGTGAGTGATGACTAATAGTAAGAAACTGCTACTTCATTATTTGAAAGTTTGACATTCCAATTCTGCCCGGCTGGTTCGGAAAACGGGCCTGCAATCCATGATAAACAAGATGTCAGTCGAAATAGCGATATGCAGAATCTGAATTTCAGATTTCGGACTACTCCACTTTCTATGATGCATGCTTCGCGCTCCTGAGGACCATCCTTGGTTTGTTCTATGATTTTTCATTCTCAATTCATACTAGGGTTTCTAAATAATCGGTCGACTAGCGCAGTGGTTGCGCGCCCTGGGCTCAGCAC
This sequence comes from Diplogasteroides magnus, assembly GCA_014805445.1. NCBI lineage: Eukaryota > Metazoa > Nematoda > Chromadorea > Rhabditida > Diplogasteroididae > Diplogasteroides > Diplogasteroides magnus. The sequence continues at coordinate 2,070 of JACMIF010004674.1, read as the reverse complement.
GAGCAATTAGCACAGCTCTTCTGAGAGAGCGGAACTCCATTGGTCCCGCAATTTTCACAAACCATAACGAAAATATTTTTCCCTGACTATATCGACCCCGCTGATCACGATGGCATGCTTGATTTTGCATGAAAATGACTCGTTGATTTTATAAGCCCTGAGGGCATATTTCATTTTTGAGCGTTTTTCATCGCTATTTGAGTAACGGAGACGTAACAGATACTAATAACAACAATCGTGACGTAAATTGAGCTATGGTTGTGTAAGCAAAATTTTCTAATTTGGCAATTTTAAACTTTCAGTGAATTTTTTCTCGAAAAAAAATTGCATTATAGGAAACTATAAAATCCAAATATTCGGAATTTACGCATCGAAATCTATTTCTGAGAATTTTTTCAGAAAAAGAATACGTTTTTTGGGTATATACGTAGAGCGAAAACTACAAAACAATTTTTTTGATGGTTTTGTTCAACTGTGAAACATATTCTTTCGTTGGAAGAATAACTACTTGAAAGGATATGTTTCACAGTTGAACAAAACCATCAAATTTTTTTCTAAGTTTTCGTTCTACGCATATACCCAAAAAACGTATCCGAGTTTTTTTCCGAAAAAATTCTAGGAGATAGATTTCGAGGAGTAGATTCCGAATATTTGGATTTTATAGTGTCCTATAATGCATTTTTTTCGAGAAAAATTCACTGAAAGTATAAAAGAGCCAAATTAGATAATTTTGCTTACACAACCATAGCTCAATTTACATCACGATTGTCGATATTAGTATCTGTTATGTCTCCGCTACTCAAATAGCGGTGAAAAACGCTCAAAAATGAAATATAATGAAATATGCCCTCAGGGCATATAAAATCAACGAGTCATTTTCATGCAAAATGAAGCATGACATCGTGATCAGCGGAGTCGAAATAGTCGGGGGAAAATATTTTCGTTATTGTTTGTGAAAAGTGCGGGACCACCCCATTGTACATTCAGCTCCGCTCTGTCAGAAGATCTGTGTTAGAGACCTCGAAACGCATATTTCTAACTTCGCTGTTCTAGTCCGAGCGGTCGTCTTTCAATCTCATAGACAACCGCTCGGACGAGAATAGGGAGGTTAGAAATATGCGTTTCGTTGACTCTACAAGCAATCATCAGTTCGAGCCCGGCCGATGCCATTTCCACCCTGACTAGGGGTTTAAGAAATTATGGTGGTTATTTCGCAAACCACGACTTCCAATCCCCCTCTGTGCGTATAACACAGGAATCGTGACCAGGGACTGTTCACTGATCATCTGATTATGTTTCAGGTGATTTCGACTTCAAGTCGCTGCAGAAGGCGGATCGTGTGATCGGGCCGATGTTCTTCCTCAGCTATGTATTCTGCGTGTACTACGTCCTGCTGGTGCGTCTTGATGAGGAATTAAATTACGCGTATTTTAACACGAGCTCTTGGAGACAATGGAGTGATTCCTGGTGGTATGCCGTCGATTTGAACCAGAGCCAAAACTATATGGTGGTGGTGTCAGGGGTACGAGTGGACGTTACCAGACATATAGTCATTTGGTCTGATTCGGCCATTCAGGAGAGATAAAAATTGCGAAATAGTGTGAATTCGGAGTTTTCTTGACTTCTTTTCCGATTTTTACTGCGGTTGAAAGACGTGTGTTTGGAGATCGAAAACATGGTTACTAGCACAACATTGCACGCTCTTTCCAGCAAAAATACATAGCCGGCGATATGGCCAATTTTTGATTTTAACCGAATTTTTTCTCAAAAAAATCAAAAAAATAATAAAGATTTTTCGACTTCGTATTAAATTCTGCCATAAATCAGGAACCATAAAAAATGCCATTCATAGTATTTTTTAAAAATTCTCCATTTTCCGGACTACAACCTTAGCGCTTTCCCTTATTTTATAAAAATCCGAAAAGCGGTGCTCTGATTTTTAGAACGCCCCAAAAAACTGCCTAAATTGACGAAATCGTCCAAGCTTGTGGTGCCATATTTCATTGCAAACTCGAATTCAAACGAACTTCCAACACAAAAATTTCTTGTTTTGAAGTCCTCTTGCGATAT
>JACMIF010004672.1:0-11926 GCA_014805445.1 Diplogasteroides magnus | reverse complement strand
TTAGAGTGATCTACTCTGACTACGAGAGAGTAGGAGAATTGGAGAGACTGATACCCGTCGGGAAGCGCCTCGCAATCTCCCTTTACGGCTTCTTTAATACATGTTCGTTACTCTTTACTTTACTATTTTTTTCTTTCTCCAGAAACGAAGCTTTCACTAGTTTAATCAACACTCCAATGCCCGTTGTGGCAGCTAGTCATTTACTCGTTCGACCAACTCCCACTGTCCCATCCTAAATCCATCAAGAGCTATTTCGGCAGAGAAAATTCCATGGAAATTTGCCATACATAGCTAAAAATGCTTATCCCTATGGTATATCGACTCTCGCCGTTATAAATGTTATTTATATCCGACTCGGCAATCATTTTTCTATGTTTCAGCGCATTGAGATGATATTTTGGCATTTTATTCTTCTTCGATGACAAGAACAGCTCGATTGTCAAAAATTATGTTTATCAGATGTTCAAGTAACAGTAGTCTTACTTTCTAGACTGCGAAATAGTTCATAAGGGCTCATAATCTTGCGTCGACTTTGGCAGTGTCATTTCTTCTTTCCTTTTATGATACATTTCCGACATTTTTGAAGAAAATCTGCAAAAGATTTCGTGGCAAGCATCAATAGTTGTTTGTAAGTTACTCTTGTATTCACTTCCTTCCTTCGTGTTATACTTGTTTCTCTCTATCCTCTCTCCAAAGAGCCCTGAGGGTCTAAAGATGACGTCACTCCACTTGTATCCACTTGTCCTTTCTCTCCAAATTCCCCATGAGTCATTGCACTCACTCGTCCTTTCCTGGTCGACCCGTGACGTCATCACTAACCTCTCCCTGAGGATAGTGAAAAGTGGAGAAGAACATCCTTGACACGCCTTGTCACGCGCTGCGATTTTTTCCTGTAATGAGAATCCTAATTGCATTATTTCCACAAATTCGTAAGAGATCCATCGTTATCTTATTATCTTCGGAAATAATTTGTTATCAACTTGATCAGCCTAAAAATATACCTAGATGACAAGAATATTGCAAAGAATATGTTTCATCGATATGACATGAAGCCAAAATTGATCAGAATATCAATGTGCTTCCTGCATCTTTCTCATTGCAACCAACAATTCATATGCGAACAACCCAAGATGGATCCGCCAAGATATTTACGCTATACGGATGAAATAGCCGATGCCGTCATCGTTAATAAGGTGCAAATGTCCCTGGGACAGTTGTCCGTCTCCAAACACATTGTCTGACGTACCTATTATGCTCGACTCTTCCCCAGTTTACAAACATACTGCAGTTGCTTCTCATCTTGTTTCCGGTCCTTACACTCTGATTTTCTCTCTTTCTCTGTTCCTCTATTATCACCACAGTCTCTCGTGTTTCTCTGCTTCTCTGGTTTCTCTCATCCACACACACTCTCATCTCCCCATCCTTCTCCATTCCTCAATGCTTCACGCGATCTCTCTTGATCCATTTCATGCTTCTCCTCCCAATCTTCTGAACGGAGAGACGGGGTTGGGGTGAACGCTTTTCGCTATCCCAGATGACAATCTAAGGATTTTTCATGCTTGACTTGGGATTGAGCAGTCTTTGATGAAAATGCACTTCAAATGCTCAAAAGAACCGTGGGCATTGCACAACATTTCTTATGACTGAGCACTTGGGATATGTTTTACGAGTATTATATGTAGGCGTGATTGATCGAAAATTCTGTTTCACCATCAGTACATTGTGAAAGTGACCAATTTTATAATTGAGCTGTCATTTGAAGGAAGTTGTTGCTTATTTCACCATTATGGCGCAGATATCTCCATTTCATGTTTCCTCCATCTCCTCTGTTCACATTCCATCCAACACATGCACTGCATTGTTTGACAGCCATCTGGTTATCTATCCCTCCTTTCACTCTGCACTCTCTCATATCCACACACTCTCTCGTCAGTATCTTTATCTGTCTCTCTCATATTCGCATTGTCTCTAACCACACTCTAACCTTCCCACAGTTGCTGCGCCCACCCAACAATTTTTCCATGCGCACTGTGCCATTGTTGGGATTGTTCGCATTTCTCGCACAAATCTGTCAGATTTCGCATTTTACGGGAGTCTTGAGGTCTTTTTTACTTACTTTTATATTTGTCCTTTTTCAAGTATTTGTTTGGAAAAAAGGTTAAATCTCGATACTGGAGATTTTCAATCAGAAAAAATGTTTATGCTCGGCGTGAAACACATCCGAATCCAGTCCGGACAATAACAATCACTGTTCATGGTTGGGGGCAATAATAACTGTAGCCGGTCCGTGATCTGGATCATCTGTGTTGACCTTCCATGACTCATTCCCATACTTGTTTCTCGTCCCACTTGCTGAATGTTCACTTGCACAATGAATTATTAAATCTTCCCATTCCGAAAAATCAGAAACGTCTCTTGCAAAACTTACTAACTCTAAATATCAAGTAACTGAAGTTGCTAGCATGTCGATTGTAAGTAACTTCTCTCCTCTGCGCACAGTTGTCATCTCTCTCACTGTTCCCTCTTCAAAATCCACTCTTCATTATCCAACTAATCTTTTCCCTTTCTACTGACTCATCATCCTATTTTCCTTGTTCTCTGTGTTCTCTGTTTGCTGTACGGCCTTTGCCTCCAGCCCTGAGGCGCCCTCCTATTTGGGACGTCCGGTTAGGACAGGAGCCGACTCCCGCCAGGAATTCCCGAATTACTAAATCTTTGCGGGAAATTTAAAATTTGAATTTTGTAGTTTGTATTGAATTTGAATTTAGGAGTTTGTATCTTTCACCTCCCATTTTTTTCTGTCGACACGGAAGCCGAAGCATAATCCCTTCATGCGTGGACGGCAATATTTACTTAGCGACAGAGTATATTTGTGACGAACGTAAGCTGAAGTGGTGGCAAAATAGCATTGTTTTGCGGCACTAATGTGCGGCTACGCATGCTCTTAATTTGCGGATCGGCATAAAAATAGACGCCTCGGGGCTAAGGATAGGTGCATCACGCGCTTTTATGATGCTACATCAACGCAAACAGCCACACACGTCAGTGCTTTGTGAAAAGTCACTGAGCAGTCTCTACTCTATTCTCATGCTGAGCGGTCGTATGTTAGAGAAGAGAGACAACGGATCATCGGAGAGGCGTAGTAGTAAACTGACTATATTTTCTCCCGTTTTGTCTGATCGTCTGTGACCTCCTCCCTTCGCATTCTCTCTAAATGAGCAGATTTGCATTGATAACCAGGCTTACGTGGCTCAAAAATGGCCAGATTCCTTCCAACATTTTCATTATTTCAGCCGCATTCTCGATTCTTCCCAAATGAATCAGCTTCTTTTTGGCGAAGATTCGCCTATTTTTTGCTTCTCTTCGAAATGTTATGCATTCATTCCTCTAACGGCATTCAAATGCCCCCGCTCCGTAGTCATTCTAATCTCTACAGTACTACCAATCTGGCGCTGAATTCCGTTAAAACTCCTACCGGGAGGACCTTTGATCTTTAAACTTACAGCCGGCTGTGGTTGATATTTACTTCCGATCCGCCATATCGATAGTTATTTTGCTCGGTGCAGTTTTCCGCAGTAATATTATGGGCCCTTTCAAGGGAAAATAGATATCCGCCTCTCAAAATCCTTTGTTGTTGTTCCGGGTCATTTGAGCGCACATGACTCTATTGTATTCGTCCATGGGATATCTGTCCTCAATGGAGTCAATGCCTTATCCCTCTCTTCTTTTGTCCGTTTCCTCTTTGTCTTGTGTGAGTAATGGCTATCCGTCATAATCATTTTCTCTTGAATGCCAAGACAACACAATGGACATTTGCGCAATAACAGTGAAGTGTGACAATGTGCAATCATCTCACAGCTCAAGTGTTAATTCTCCATTTCGATGCGAATGTTCTGATTTCGTTCGCTTTTTCACATGTCATACGTCACCATTCTGCTATCGATAATAGTTGCTTCTCAATGGGATTCTGAGTCCTCTATTATTCATCACTCTTTCTCTGACAACCATCAGCGATTTCGTATATTTTTCAACCTGATGCGAATCTGTTGTCCCCCTAAAAATATGCAGTTCGTCTCTTATCCCAGCTTGCTCAGGAAAAATATCCCTAATACTTATTATGCCCCATTTTTCCATGCTATACTCCCCTCTCCACCCAATAACCTCTCTTTCTGAGAGTCATTCCCCTTTCCATTCCCTCTCCCATTCTCCTTTCCATACTCCGTTCCCTCCGTTGTCTTCATTCAGTACGTTGTTTTGGTCAGACTAAATTGGTTAGTCCTCCCTCGGTCATTCGTCTCCCTCAATTCCAATACATATACTCGACTCATTACGAGAGAGCGGCGACAGTTTATTTGCTTTTTATTCTTTTTTGCCATAGATACATAAAATTTATGCGATAACTTATCATTTTCGGGGCGAATGCGTGTATAGGAGTCATATTTGCACCATAGAAGATAGTACAAGGAAGCAGAAGTGCATTATTCATTTGTCTGATTCTCTCTGAGCCGTTGCTATTGCATGAAAGAGATAACCGCTCCGAGGGAATTAGACGAACGAAATGTGGTCTTATGCCTCCTTTCCCTACCCTAACAGAAACTCATGCAGACAGACACAAGATCCGGTTCACCAGACATTTACCTTATAGCCTAATCTCTGCTCAATATCTCTTTCATTTGCTTGCTGAATATCGCACAAACCTTCAGACTTCCATTAATCCTTTTCGTTGAATCCCCCCAAATCTCCAGAATGTCTCTTCCTTCACGACTATGCGATAGACAAATCCCATTTGCCGACAACGACTCCTAGTCGTTTATTTGTTATGAGAGTACACATCGCGTGTCGGTTATGTTTCATGGACTGCATATAGATCGGCTTTGTTATTTGTCAGTGCTGGACAAGGGCACTTCATATTGGAATTTTGACTCGACATCTATACTTTCATTGTTACCCATCCCAAGTATAGTCATGGCGTGAAGCTATGAGAGACTACGTCAATGCGAGAGAACCTAGAGAAGTCACTGTCATTCGACCAACTCGCATCACTTATGTTTCACGCACTCCACCTATGCGAGCCATCAAATTTGATGAATGACCGACCTCTCCTTCTCTCTTGTTTCTTCACTCCTCCCTCTTGCAATAACTGACCCCGCGTGACAGAACCCGCACCGGTTTTGTTCCCGATGTGCGTGGTGAAAAGTTTTCCGTTACTGTTGCTAGATAACGTCTGTTAGTCAATCAACTGCAAAAATATGTTTATATGGAGTTTATTTCATCCTTATTTCATTGCATGTATACATTGCCGAAGCAGGACAAATTCGTGATTTTCGACAATGTTTCAACGCATTCACAATCGTGATCTCGATTATGTGATTGTTCAGTCTTCAGCTTCTTTTGGGCAAAATATATATAGAAATATGTACATTTTTCACATACCGGTCTCTCTGCGCGCTCTCAAATGCCTATATTCTCTCGCGAGTGAGAGTTAGCAGTCCCATAGACATTTGCGCCTTAATGACCTCTTTAACATTAATTGAATTGTTCTGAGTGTCATTGCCGATTAGGCTCAAGGAACATGTGCATTGCAAGACTGCAAAGGTTAATGCACAGACTGGGATCCCGGTCTGTGCATTAACCTTTGCAGTCTTGCAATGAACATTAGTTGTTTGGCCCTTTTCCGCTCTCGCTTCTGCCTCTATTCTTCACTGCACTCTCTCTTTTACCCACGCTCTCTCCCTGCAAGCCGTTCTACCGGCACAATTCCCAAAGCCGATTTGACAGAAGAGTCAGGTATCTGTCTGTGATTATGCAATCCTTCCCCCTCTCTATGAAACATAACCAACGCTGGTTCGGTTCGAGCCGGTTCGGCATCAGTTTTCATTCCATTTTTACCGCCTCATTCGGATATTCCCCGTTTGGTATGCTGTGTTCAGGTTACATCGCGAGGCATTTGCCACAAACACGTGCCATTGCCGAAGTCGCGTAACCAACTTCGCGCAAAACGCGTGCGGATGCCGGATTGGCGTGCTCGATAGCTTCGCGTATCCCCTTAGCGACAAAAGAATGGGGAGACGGATGATCTAAAAGGGACGTGTTTCTTCAGTTAGTTCGCCGTAGAATCCCCTCGCAGTGATCTCATAACTTCTCATCTTCCTTCTCTCTACTCTTCATCTTCTCTATCCAAAGACAACTGAAGCCACTGAATAGCATCAACCTCTCATCTTTCCCCCCCCCCTTCTTTAAAGAACAAATTCTGCCAAATTCATAGGCTAGACTAAAAGTATCTGCAACGCAGGCAGAAAAATGACAATTTTTGCATTTTATATTAGGGATTGGTGACGTCATTTTCAAAATGACACTTGGTGAAAGCATGAATGCCACGCAGTGCCATTTTGAAATGAAGTTTGCAATTCATAAATTTTGAATGCCAAAACTGTCATTCATTTTCCTGTACGTGTGAATGGATGTTGCATCTGTGTATTTCTTCACTATGGCTCAAACATCCGTCTATTTGCACTTCCTATCGCGACAAACACTAATGCAACGGGCGATCTGTATTGTCCCTTTGGCGGATGGTTGTGTATCATTCTTGAACCCACTAAGAATGACACTAAGAATTCCTGTTTGGTGGGGAACATGAGAACTTCGCTCACCCCGCGGGGTGTCTGAGAACACTTTCTTCCCTTCTTTGTCATTCCTGACTTCTTAGCTGTGGTGCCAATGATCCCTTCTCAACTGTCATCTTCAGTATTCTCTCATGACCGTTCAGTAGTATTTAGTGATTTGTATACACTTTCGCTCTTCATGTCATAATGTCTATGAGATGGCCCGGGGAAAGGATACTATATCTTTCAACGGCAGAATGGGCCAAAGTCTAGAGCTTCTTGGACATTTGTAGTGGTGAAATGGATACGTGTGCTGTGAAATGATGGTGCGTCAGTCCATTTCACTATTATGGCTCAAGCATCAGCGGTGCTCTTGTCTTTCATAATGTGGTCATGATATTCACACTGATCTCCTCTGCTCTCTGGCGTCACGCATTCATTTACCCTTTTTTGTTCCATAATAGTATTATATTTATGGCATTCCTCCCCTCTACAGAGCGGTTGTTTCTGCGTTCGATAGACAACCGCTAGAGCTATGATGAATGAGAACTGCACTTTTTATCGATTAAGAATCCCTAAAAGGAATGATATTGTGAGCGACTCGGTGTTCTCTCATTCACAAGTGAAGATGAAAACTTGTTTTTTGACCCCGCCACCCGTTGCACTCAAAACATTTGTGCACCGGCCGGATTGGAAAGTGACAGGGCGCGGTCTTCCTCGATCTGTCCACGATACTCTTCTGACTGTTAATGATTTCATAACTAACCTTGAAACTGGTTATGACGTCTACACCGAATTGGCAGACCCTGCTTCCGTTGTTTTACATGGGCCGCTTCCATATAGATACAATAAGGGACGCTCCTCGCATTTTATTGCCCTTGTTTCTTCGTTCTTCCCAGGGTCAGTAGGGAAGAAGAAAGTAAAATGCATATATGTGCATAAATATCTTGTTTTCCTCTCCCACTTCATGCCATTAGAGCAACCCACTCAATCACAGAGGTCACCCACTATCACAGTTTCCCCACACTTTCACCTATCGTTCACAGTAACCAATCACTTTTACTGAACTGCTAAAGTTAGATGTAGTTTCTGGAATTTAGTCCGCTTAACAACTGTGCCTCCAATCATCTCCGAATTCGAGCATCTTCTCCTCTTAACTTGGGCGATTTTGCCCTATTCTGACAACTTTATCAGATTCCGCACCTCGAAATGCCCCAGGGGACGGACAATTTTTGCTTTCTCTCTGGAGAAATGCCAGTGTTTCCTCAACTTTCACTCATCCACAGTCACTTGAGGTGTTCTTATCTCATGGGTAACCCACCACTTTAACCGGTTGTTTAAGGGGTTAAAACAACGTTCCAAGAACCACCCCCAATCCAATCTCATCTTGAAACTTCAGAGGATTAAGGGTACTTGTGGCTTTTTAGAGATACGTTGCTTAGCGACTCATCGGCTTGTCCGCATTGTTTTTGGTTGATATTTCGACTCGAATCAGCAAAGTCAGTTTTTGATACCAGGGCAAATACAATGCTTGATTTCGCTCTTCCGAGATATTTTTTCATACCAGTAGTTTAGTCTCAATGTCCCGAATGTGCATTTACGCCATAGCGATGAATTTGTTTGTGCCCTTCCACGTTCAATTTGTCAATATAGTACCAATGTCATGTTGCCGTTACAAATACATCATGCATCTCTTGTCAAAGTCAAACCAGTAGGAGGCAGCCGGAGAGAAAGAGTGGGAATGGCAAGAAAGTGTTTGTTTCCCATCTCGTCGGTCCTTGACCCGCAGTATTGTTTCATAAGAATAGGATGATAGTAAATATTTGCACTTCTCTTCTATTAGTCACTCGGTTGATACTAAAATATCACCAATGAATTCGTTGAATTTCGATCATTCCTCACTGCCGAAAAATTTGCGATAACCCCGAAAAATGTGCGGCGAAGCGGCAATAACTGTGCGAGCTTTCCGAATTCCCGTCCAATTTAGTTAGCAGAGGAGTTCCAATCAGTAGATGTTTAACTGTATGATTTCTCTGCGCCTCCTCTTTTTACCCGCTCTATGGTCGGACGTTCTAGAACATATCAATTACCGAACTAGACAAGTCAGTTCCTTATCGGTTTCTAAGCAAGAAGCATTTATGCCCTTTTAGTGATTGAAAAGGGGAGAAAATCCCACAAAGTGCAATCATAATATCTCCCTTTGACAGGTTATCGTCGAATGGAAACACAGTTATGAGCCATGCACTTGGGTTGCACTTTCTCTGCCCCAGCTCGGTTCTGAGAAATCAAACGACTGTCATATTGCTATGACATATTGTGTAGCAATCATTCCCAGGGATTGGAGTGACTCCTATTGTCATGTGACTATTTATGACGTCATCATTTACCCAGAAAAACGCGCGATTAGGCACTGTCTCCTCTTCGAATTGAATTTTGATTAGGAACGACAGATCTGACAGATGGGTGAGTAATTTCGTCCCATATGACTACTAATGACGTCACTAGTTACTGCAAAGTACAAGTTACAACTCTGCCACAACTCTCCCTGTCTACCTCTTTCGCAATCATACTCATTCATCGATGTTCGGGCAACAGTAATTATTTCGATGGACAGTAGAGATACAAATTCACATTCTTTGTTCGTCAAATGAGAGACTATGGGCATTTGCGCCAGAAGGGTGAGTGGCTCATGTCACCAAATGTGTGCAAGCATCCTGGCGCATTTGTTGTAGTTCTCCAAGAGTGGAAATAGAGTGGTTGTGTGTCCCTCCTCTCACAACTTACCTCTGTCTTTCTCTCATCTCTTTCAATTCGTTGCCTCCTCCTATTCTTTTCGTCTCTCGTTGAGTAAATCCTCCCCTTCAACCACTCGGAAAGTGCTCCGCCCAAATTTTCTTGTCGTCGATCAATCGTTTTTGTGACCCTGCTGCAATTACTCCAACTTGCGCTGCTGATTTTTTTCTTTTTTTCTTTGAATTCTTGTTGTTTTGGCGCGCAATAAAGCGAAAAATAGCGCTGTTATTCTTCGTTGTCGGCACATTTATCTGATAAATAGCCAGATTTTGTTGTTGTGGCTGTCTTGGCAATGAATCAGGAAAACAAAAGCGAAATTAAAAGATGCCTCACTGCTGGTAGGCTTACAGTATTCATATATTTTTCATAGTTATGGCGCAAATGTCTATAGTCTCTCTCATACAATTCTTTAACAAATACGGGCATCCTTTTAGTTTCCAGTCTTCTCATTTTGCGCGTTCCAATGTTATGTTTCGCAATACTGACTCATATCGGCGGCTTCCGGTAAAACAACCCGAAATCCTCTGTCTGTTACTGGCATCTCGCCCTGACAAGCGTGCAATGGAAACCCGGTCGGGTTAGGTTTCAGAACACACTTGGCATTCTTCTTCTTTCTTCGGGTTGCGAAACATAGACGATGGTGAATGCTCAATGTTCGTCTTGTTGTTTGAGCCCGACCTCTCATCAGTGGAGAGATGAGTGGTCAAAGGAGGTTGAGGGTGGGGAAAGGGACTTCTGTTTCTGACACTACTTCTTACTGCAACTAACTCTCTCATACACCTCATGTTCATTGTGCGATCCTCGCATTTCATTGCTCTGATGTGTGAGAAAAGACATATGTTCATCAATTTTTTTTAAAAAACATTTCACTGCTGTGGCGCAAATGTCTTACTTTTACTCTCTACAGGGGTGAAATGTAAAAGCGTACTACCTTTCACTCCTCTATATTCCCTTGCAAATGTTAATCTCTCATTCACCCCATGTTCTCTCATGTCCAATGGAACCATCCGTCTTTTCGCAGCTGAATGGTTGTCTCAGACGGGTTGAATGGTTGTCTCAACTTGTCTGGATGACCGACAATGCATATTTCGCCACGATGCTGAAATAAACAATTCCCGAATAATGCCGCATTCCACCATAACGGCGCACAAGTCTTGTTCATCCATTCGTTCCTCCTTGTCGAGTCGTTGTCTGTCTATCCGGGTAGAGAGAACCACTCATGAGAGAGTAGTGACAGACAAATGAACAACTACTCTTTCCCTCCTTTTCACTCCTGTGGGACAAGTATGTTTATCTTACATATCGTCCCTCTCACGCTACTATTTACAAGTGCTCTTCACACACGCGCACATTCGATTCGTGATTTCCGCCTTTTTCGAGTTTAAACGCCAAATTTGAATTTGAAGATGCCCGGCGACTCTCCTCCGCCCTCATACTCCCCGCCACGACCACCGCCACCGTACGAGGCACAGAATAACGACAACGCCAAGAGGGAGAGCAGCGTCAAGGTTGGTGCAACCCGCGAACGGATACGTTTCACCAATAAGATATAATGTGAATTTTACTTCGTAATCTATTGGAGACAAATGTGCACCCTCACAACATCTAATACATGTACTAAATAATTTCCTTCAGGTGTCGCCAGTGCCGTTCCATCCCCTTGCCGCAACGTCCGATCCCAGTCATGTCTACCCGACAATCCCGACCACATCGGTATGGTTCTTTGATCTTTGTACAAAGATCTTTGATCTCTGCAGGCGCAGCCCATGGACCCCAGCCAGCTTTCCTCAACGACGATCTCATCTGACCGTCCGACCATCATCGTCTACCAATCGCTGCCGCCCTTCGCCGCCTCCACCTCGGCCCCCTTCTCCGCGTTCTGTCCAAAGTGCCAGGTGAACAATTGATCTTTGATATTTTTTAAAAATTTACATTTTGTAGTTAATCATTTAGTCCTAAAATTTTGTAGCTATTTAAAAACCAAAGGGCAAGTCCGTATTGTTGAATAGTGACCGCATCAACGTTTATTCTATTCACGAAGCACATCTCCTCCTCACATTTGACAAAAATCGACTGTGATATGAATTTTGGTCGAACAATTATGAAATCAAAGCTTGGGAATTTCTGAAGCTAACAAAATTCGTCATTGCGCCGTCATTCATCTAACAATAAACTACTATGAGCTATTTCTGTCCACTCTCCCTCTCACGGCTTGCGACTTCCAATAAATAACAACGCGCATTCAGTGATACGAGGGGAAATGGGGCTTCGACGATATTAGTAGAGGCCGTGAATAGGCTACGATTGGATCTCTGTGCTCTCTTTCATCCACTCGTTTGTAGGGAACAAATGAGTGAATGGAGAGCACAGACATCTGATTTAAAGGAGCTGTGCCACGAACTTTTTCGACTATAAACTGGAAGCGCAGTTCCATTAGTCTCCCTCTGATAGGAAGAGCTGCGAAGGTCGCACATTTTTCTGATTTTTCTCTGATTTTATACAACGTGTGAATGTTGAAGGGTACGGTAGCA
>JACMIF010004671.1:0-11928 GCA_014805445.1 Diplogasteroides magnus | reverse complement strand
GTGCGGGACCGGCACTGCGGGAGTGGAAGGAGAAATGAAGAATGTTTGCATAATTGCGGGACTGCCGCATCATTGCCTCTCACATGCAAATACTCCCGCAGTGGTCCCGAAATTTCATTTCATCGCGTGTTCAATGTGAAACATATATTTCGAAGCGGGTTCTTCTTCTTCATTTATCATTGCGAGACCGCTCGGCACTGCGGGAGTACCGCGGGAGTGAGGGGAATGCGTGGTCCCGCATACAAATTTGCATGAGAGAGGCAAAGAAACGGCAGTCCCGCAAATGGAGGAAAATTAACGTTTTTCGCGTCCACTCCCGAGTCCCGCAATGAACAACTCTAATGCTTAGCGTGAAACCTTTTCAAAATCATGGCTTATGTCCAGAGAAACATCGAAATAGCACGTAAATATGAGAGAGCGTGATACGAAATTGAGAGAGGGCTCGTATTCGGCATAACAGGTTAGTTTGCATTAATAATTCACTATGTATGTATGTACATGTATGACTGGTCCAGTCTATTAGACAGACAAGAAAAAAAATGATTAAATTCACAGATAAATAGCAAAAACGTCGGACTTGACGGCTGGCTGCTTTACTGATGCCATAATTGTATCCTGACAAAAACAAACGTACTGCCGTCAGACGTACCCAATTATCCGAGTCAAATAATGATATTGAACCTGGGAATTGTGCGTTGCTTGCATCATTGTTATGGTAATTCCAGGGATTCTGATCGCATGAAAAACAGCGAATGCCCTCATAACACATTGAGCACCCACCATTGTTTGCCAAGCAGGTGCTAATGATATCAGATCAGACGCCAGACATGGAAATGCAAGTATTATTATGCTTCGTGATCTACTGATCTATTATACCTAACACACTCCCTACGTGTATAACTGACCGTCTTTCTCGTTTTGCGTTCAATTTCGACGTCATTCTCTCAGCCTCTCTGGAGTCTGGATATGTTTCAACTCTGGTACGTATAGGAAAGAGCAACATTTCCGTGGGAATGCATGACGTGAGGCATAACGGTCGCCAGAATCGTTCCGGGCACCGTGAAGTACTAGTAGAAAAATATTCACGGCTACAAATTTCATCTTGGATGTACGGTAAGGGCGAGCGGACTAATGAAGACAATCCAAGAAAGGAATAGACACTTCGCGATGAGACTCAATCGATCCACTTAGTGCATTCGTTTTCCCTAATTCCTTCCGAGCTGTTGCCTACCATCTGACAAAGGCAACAGCTCAGAATGAATTAAAAACAAAACGTCTGCACCATGAGTAAGTGAATCGATTCAGACTCAATTCATTACGCGCTACGATTACTTGCTTTCCAGGGTGAAAGGCAACTGCGCCATGGACCCTTGGGCCATAATGATGACATGGACGGACGCGCCATCGACGCGCGGCTCCAATATCCATTTCAAAGTTATGGCGCAGGTGTCTTTCGTCCTCGATGGCAGCTGGGTTTCAGGAAAAAAAATTGACGACAGTTGAGTACTGACGACAGAGATCTATTTGCGGCATGTGGTGGATAACCGAGAAATGCGCGTCGACGGTCATAATCGCGTTCCTATTTATTATTTATTGCCGGCCATACACCCGTGCACAGTCACCTAAAGGTAGCATGGACAGTAGCAAAGAATGGAAGTTCTGAGATCAAATTCGGGATAAATCATTCTTCTGATTTTCCTGGGCATTGTGTCAAAGACAACATTGTATAGAAAAATTATTAAGGTACAGTGCGAGCCAATTGTGGTTGGCAGAATGATTACCCCCTGTGGATTAAGCTCCGTAGAAGGAATATTTTCCGCAAAGTGATCAAACTGCCGACCATAGTACCTACAGAAGGAACATGCCATAATAGAGTACGGGAGTAAGTGCCTCGGCCTTCCGTGGAACTCCAAACATAGATATGTTCAAAGGTACTCAAACTACCAACGCAATGGAAAAATTGGTATCTTTGATGGGGTTGTCGACGGCAGTACCTCTATACAAGGAACAAGTCATAATAGAGTACGGGAGAAACTATCTCGGCCTTCCGCAGAACTCAAAACATAGATATGCTCAAACGTACTCAAACTTCCAACTCAATGCAAAATTGGTATCTTTGATGGGGCTATCGAGGACAGAACCTATACAAGGAACAACTCATAATAGAGTACGGGAAAAGGTGGCTCGGCCTTCTGAGGGAACCCGTCGATAATACGAAAACGGGGCGAGATTGTAGTGAGACTCGGAGTCGGGATTGCGGGAGTAAGAGACACAAATTGGAGAAAGGCGGGGGTGGTAGGGAGGGGGATACGGAGCTATGGGAAAGTCATTTATCGCTTGGGATCCGAGAGACAATTCTCTCTATCGCTACTCAGTCTCCTTAGCACCTGTGTCTCTTGTTCGGCTGGACAATGACTGTGCTCGGGAATTACTTGGCAATCTTGATTGAGCTAACGAGACTAGAGGGCATACCAGGAAATCCACCTTCAAGAACAGTTACGACAGAAATCAGGACAATGAGGTCTCAGTAATCTGTGAGAGAATGAAGCTCTCTATATCGGGAAAACAACAAGCTTGATAGTGAAAAGACATGGCCAGAGATAAAACTCCATTGTTTTTTGACAATTTCAAACAGCGAAGCTTTCAAGAACGGGCTTAATTTTTTTGTATGAAACACGGAAGTTAATTTATTGCACGTCCTACAGAGTTCTTTGGAAATTGACTGACGCGGAGGTTTTGCGGCGAACTTGTACAAAAAGCAATTTGATTTATGGGACGGGTGACGAATTGGACAAACAAGCACAAGGTATATACAACAGCAAAAAGTACACGTGAGAAAGACTACGCTAAATGGGGGAAATTATGGAATGTATGGCTGCAAAAACTACCAAAACATGGGAAATGTTGTTCTGGAGCATGAAATACGCTATTTATGAGTGAATGACGGGTGGAACGAGTCCTCAAAGGGATTGAAATGCAATAAGAGCCTAATTTACCATTGTGGAGCAACTAGTCCTTGGTACAGTTACAAACGTGAATACAATTTGCGAATAGGTCAATTAAATATCGTGGGTGGGAGGACTGACAAAACCGTATAGGAGGGACTGTGAAAGATGGAGAGTGCGATAAGTGAGCGAATGTTATCACGCTTCCTAATCGAACTGTTGCGCTAGTCTATTTATCGCACGGTTGAAACATATGTATCCGTAATAGCACGTAAAAATGAGAGAACAGGGTGGCATCCATGAGTCAGACGCGTACTAGGAATAACAGTTTACATAGGATGCATACATAGGTGCCGCCGACTCCTCTGGAGCAATGCAGAACGACACCAGGACACGTGGGAGGTGCAGCTGAAATTATCAGGCGTATATAGTGCAGAAGTAATCAAAGAGAGGGAATTAATAATATAACAAGTATTTCGTTTAGGATACTTGAACGTCTGCCACCAGAGCTGTTGCAGAGGGTTATCGTCATGACTAGAGTGGTGGGCTTCGGTAATTCTAGCATTCATGTTCTCGTCGGAGCGGTCGCCTCTCGACGTCATAGACGACCGCTCGGAGGAGAATGGGTAGGTTAGAATTACCGATGACCACCACTCTAGACATGACCACAACTACGGATACACTGTAGTTTGAGCGTTGGGTAGCTTTTCGGAAAATATGTGCATTATTTGTCGTATTTACTCTTCAGCAAGCGGTTGTCTCTAAAAATGAAAGACAACTTGTACCAGAAGAGCAGAGACGACAAGTGATCCATCTATTTCCGAAACGCGAAGCCTATTTGAGAGTTGCGGAGCTTATCCACAAATTTAGCTAGTGTGTCCGAAGATTTCTGCATTGCTAGATTGCCATCCGTATTTATGTTTATAATCCTCAGGATATCTAGAATTGTCTGCAGCAGCCTTCAGATTCCTTCAGAGACGTAGTTGATGCGTCGATACCCGCACAAAATCGATAGGAAGAGATCGCGTGAGAAATATTTTTAATAATATTTTTTGGCAAATCGGGACGAAACTATCGGAAGAGTAACAAGCACGACATTATGTGGTCGTTGAAACATAGCTGTGTTTTACTTTTTATGATGTTAAGTGTGAAACGTATTCTAAATAATAGCAAATGGTCAGAGAAACTACGAAATAGCACGCGTATTTTTGATAAACACTTCCCTGTTTCTTCCGCTGTAATCGCTCTGGCTGAGAGAACATAATATAAGGTCAGGGGAGAGACAACACACACATACACTAGTGTGGGGTAGGGAGTACGTTATTGACAGCCGTTCATTTCTAGTCTTCTAGTCTCCACCCATCGCATGGATTGATTGGGCAGTATGTGTGTTACCCGTCCTCTTGGACAGATGGACCACCAGTAGAGCTCGCATTATGGAACGTTATTGACGGCAGTATATTTCTATCCTTCTAACTTCATTCATAGCTGCCGTCTCTGACTTTGCAGGTATTGCACCCGCATGTGCAACGAAAGACGGCGAGAAATCGGTGCTGGGAATTTCTGTTTCTGAATTTTCTGTTTTTTTCTGTTTTCTGAACAGAAACAGAAAATCCCGGGAATCAACTAGAAATAGACGGCTGTCAATAACGTTCCATATGGTGATAACTAACTATCAGTCTCTCTCCCATAGAGAAGACTGATCAATGCCGTATTGAATCGGCTTATCCAGGCTCATCCATAAACGTATTGCGCCGTCCTTCGCACTCTCAAATCCTTTGCTTTTTCGCCATTCTTGTCTCTCAGCCTCCACTGTTAAACTTTGTGAAAATCCATTTCGTCCAATATGCATGTGTACCATATAATATTCTTTGAAGTGAAGAAATATTCGTTGAAGGTAGCCATGTCTGATAATCTGGCAGTTCTTCCTGTCGAACTGCAAGTAGCCATCTTCACTTTTCTGGGGTCAAGTGAATCTTGGAATCGAGAACATGCAGCTGATGCTGTACGCTGCACGTGTCGCAGGCTCAGACAACTCATCTATGAGCATTCCAACGAAATATACAGCCGGTGCGATTGTATTTTTGAATACATTTGGTAAAGAAGCCGTTCGGTATACTGCGGAAGCGTTTGCCGATGGGATAATCATAGGGTGTCGCTGATGGTGACTATACTAACAACCGCCATTTAGAATCATCGCATTTCACTCCTAGCGGCTATCTCTGCGAAGTGAGTTGCGACCGCTGAAGTTAGACGGTTAGAAATGGCAGCTGTCAATATAGTCATCATCAGCGACACTCTAGATAATCAATAACATTTGCTCTCTGCACAAAATGAATTCCCTCGCTCATTCATATCGATTACCCCGTCGGGAAGCGCTTCCGTATTCACCCCCTGATGGCTTCTTTAACTTCTTTCTAGGCGTATAATAGAAGTCGGCGTTCTTTCGAGAGATGGGCAGGAGGATTTTGAAGTGGAGTTTCTACGAAATATGTTCGTCCGTCTCAAGGTTACCGATAATAAGTGTGTTGCTTTTAAAACGGTGGGTCGTTTCACGCATTTAAAAAATGTTATTTTAAACACAATAGGAGCCTTGGCTTACAATTGCCGTAATTCCAAAAGCCTCCGAGATGCTCGTATGTGGAGAAGAGAGCTGCAGGAGAAATACGTTGGTCGTTCGTTCGTCGAGGCATTTGAAGCACTCTGTGTTAGGTTAGTGTGGTGTAGGATTTTAAAACGGCAGTCAAATTGTCTTTTTCTGATTCTTCTATTTTCCGCGGAGCGGTGATGTTCTCAAGGTGAGGATTTTGCAGGAAGAGTTTGTACACACACAATTATGCTTTCGGTGCCCTTGTCATATTTAGTGACTTATTCTTGATGATTTGTGAGTATTATGCATCCTATCTGAACTGTTGATGTAGTATCCGCATAGTTGAAAAATATTCCGTGGCGACGAAATAGCAGTAAAAATGAAAAACAAGAGTGGCATCCAGGTGTGAGATATGCGTACTATGAATAACAGTTCAGATAGGATGCATAATACGAGGGGTTCTAAATCGGTAAATTTGTCGTCATTCTTCTCTGCAGCGCGGTCGTCTATTAGAGAGTGAGACACCAGCGCCCCGGAGAAGAATGACGGCAAATTTACCGATTTAGAATACATGGTGAGTACGAGATGAAAATATAATAATTAATATTTTAGGGCTCTGGCTGACTGCCCCGAGTACTGCTTACCACCTAGTTGCGTGGTGAGAAATGATACAGAATGTATACTTTAGTATTATAATAAGGAGAGATCGCGAACTGGCCTTGAGGTTTTAAATCCTACTATGTGTCGTTCGAGAGTCCTTGACGGGTGAATATAAAAATACCTTTAGCTAAACCAGTGGATTTTTATTATAAAAAGTTATGGCAAAAAATGGTAATTCGATTTTTAGTGGATATGCGAATATAACCCACTTTTTCTTGCTCCCCATCACCTGGGGAGTCCGAAAAAATAGGTCTCTCGGACAGAAATTTTTTTACCCCCACATGTTGAAAACGTGAAAACGTGAAAACGAAAAAGTCTTTGTTTTCGAATTTTTGGTGACGACATGTCATGTTTGGAAATTTTTATAGCAAGAAGCAGGCTTATTGTTAGCCGAAGGTCGCCTATGCCGGTATTGAATAGTACTTCATTGATATTACATATATTCTGTGGGATATTTTTCCAGGTTCACTGGTCTAGGCGTAAAGAGGCGGCGAGTGCCTGAATAAGCCAAAAATGACCCCAAAAATCGCTCCCGATGACCTATAACTTTTAGTATCAGTTCTGAAAGAGTATCTTTTGAGAGAATTATGGCGCTACGATGAGCTTCTGAAATCAACTTTCAATCGAGTTATGTTGATTTTTCGGGGAAAATTGAATAACCTTATTTGGCTGCAATCTCCTAGTCCCGCGGACCTATCCAGGACTAAATGTAAATGTTTTACCGTGCCTCATAATTTCTTTGTCGGCATCTTGCCCATTCTTAAAGTTTTTTTTAGATACGTTCCACTAGTTTTTCAAATATATAATTTGATCCCGAAAATGTTACGACCGCTTCCGACGCTAGTTTTACCAAAAAAATATTCAATCAGCAAACGGTGGCTAATAAAATAGTCCGATTCAAGGCGCATTTCTTTATTCCGCTACTATGGCACAATGGTCCACATCGCAGTTGTCCCCCTCCACTTGTCATTCACTCCTTTCCTTAAGGGTTTTATACAATCTTGGGCTGTTTGTCATTGTCCATCAATGCATGTCGGTGTCACTCTCTCAATCTCTTCACTCTACACCGTTTAGAGTACTTATGTTTCGGATGAAATCGGATGTGCTGCAACGTCTTGATTAATACGCAACCGGTGAGAAATAGTGTTATTGACAACGTTGACATTATACACAATAACTCATTGATCGCGAAAGCTTTGAAATCTGTGTTAATGCACTTCACATTCCATTCGACTATTCTCGATTTTCGCCAGCGCTTTTATTTGTTCGGAAGGATTACAATTTCCCGGGCGTAGGAGCGAAAAATGATTTCGGACATCATCATTTACGTTTCACGACTTCGATATATTCGTTGATCAGGTTTTCACACCAATAATTCGCTTGCGCCCCTGTATAAAAGTACCCATTTAAAAAAAGTAATCCGTTTGCTATTCGGTGCCCCGCCGAATAATGAGGGGGAGGGGGTGAGAGTTTGTTCGGGATACAAAAGCGGCGCAGCGTTTCTTACTCCGACTTTCATAGTGAACAAATAAGTTTCATGCAAGGAATACAGACTTCTGAGAATACGATCGGGCGCCATCCCTGAGTGGCATAACAAAATTAATTATTCCATTGTTCACCCATTGAGTAGGACTTTTAATTTGTCATGATTGAACACCCTCAGATAGGCTTCGGCAAGATCATTGTCGTTCTCTAAAAGACGGAAATTATGCCACCGTATGCCTTACTTTTAGTCATGTGAAGTGCTGCTGCTACCTTTGCATCCTTTCAAGACATGACTATCGGTGCATACCGAAATAATAGATGGTATGCAGTGGTCCAATAGTTCTTCTTTCGAAGGAAGGCGCCGATATTCATGAAGGCCGTTGAAGGCATCAACTGCGAGAAGGAGCTTCTCACCTGGTGTGAATAATCATAGCTTTGATTTATATATTGAATTTTGAGCTGGAATTATTGAAACATTGAAGAATCAGCCATATTCTTTGCGTGAAACATACACTTTCAATTCCAATTCATACTTATCACATGCGGTTGACAAGAATTAACCAATAATAATACCACCAGAGAAACCTACTTGGTCTCTGGATCGACTTATTTCCTTCGGCTCTCCTTGTTACGAATTTGTTTCACGATGAGAATTCAGATTGCTAGTAATTCAGCGTTTCAATGCCGCGTATGCTGGCTGGTAAATATATAGATCAGCCACAGAAGGAATCGATACTCACCGTTTCGCATTATGTTCCTATTTGCGCGAATTCATACTGGCAACTGCAGTTTTTGTCCCTCTTCGTTAAGTTAACATATCACTTCTGGCTTGTCTTTTCGCGTCGGGAGCCCCAGTCGTTTCTGATTTCATGCATGTCAATGTATTATACCTTACCGCATGAGGACGTAACGAGATACTGCAAAGGGAGGTTGCCGACTTTTGTTCCGGATTCTTTTACTTTCTCGCAATTCTATATTTCGATCATGCCCTCTCTTGTAATCAAAATGTTTAGCTATGTCCCGCTATAAATCATCCGTGAAACATACATCATTTAGGAGAAATATTGCAGAGAAAGGAGTCAGGCTCATTGATGGTTTTCATATGTCTTAATCCCAACGTAAAAAAGAGCCAAATTTGTCCGCAATGGCTCTACGATTAAGTTGATCTAGGACATATATTACTCTTTCACAATATGCATTCAAAACCATCAAACCACCAGAATGATCTGTCGTAGCAATACCTTTCCATCGCCCATATGAGTGAGCCAAGTCGGTCTCAATACTCCATTTAAAACCTCGCTTCTTTATTCCCGCATCTTGATTGCTTTCGTACAGATCTCCATTGTTTCTGTATTCCTGCTACTTCTTGCTTAAAAAGCCTGCAACCACCATCTATTGTTGCTCTTGCCTATCACTCGGGATTCGTAGAGCTCAGTATTGTCAGTATACTATCAATACTATTTCAATAGATGTTGATTAAAAATAATGTCCATTTTTCTCTCATTTCAACTCCCGTTATTTCGCGATCTTTCCATTGAGTTTCACAGTATTTATAAATGATCGCATTCTCGTCGACAAACGATTCCTTTGTGTTTGTATTACTTATAACAAACCAATTCAAAAATTATATGATTTTTGGACAGTAAGTAACCATTTGCAGATACCTAACTTCCTCCCTTAACGAACACTACATGTGCGCTCCGATTTGCGCACACTCATGACATTTGCAATGTGTTGTCCCTCTTCGATTCTCCAAGCGGGTGACAGACGTGGTGGACGCGTCGAGACTCGCACAGAAACGACCGGACGAGATCACTTGAGGATTGTTTTCATTAATGTTTTACTATCTTTGAAGATTAAAAATTACAACTATTAGTGAATTGGTAATATGCGCAGCTTTATGAAGTCGTTGCAACATAGTTCGTTTTGTGATGCCGCATCGCTCAGCTAATTGAACAATAATAGACTCACTGGCATTTCTATTTCCATAGAAACATACATATTGATGATATGTGCTAAAAATTGATGATAAACATACCTCAATACTTACACACAGTACAGAAGCACTGCCCGATTTGAAGCTCACTGTTGATTGACTCTATCACACCTCTCCCTTTTGCCGCAAGCCTCTGCTAACTTCAAAGGCAATTTAGGAATGCTCCGAGCTGTCCACTCATTTGAGTACATGTGGTATGGCTCGACAATGTATAGTCAATCTTTCATAATACACCTCCTCATAAACAGAGTTTCACTATCAGCACAACAATTCTAAATCATGACCACTATAGCAACTGTTGCCAACTTCTGCCACTTCTCCTGTTCTCACTAACGGACCTAGACACTGAACTCAGTCAATACACAATTCAAGAGGGATTCCCGTATCAATGCAACTTTTTTGGCTTCCTTCTTATAGTCTAAATGCCGGGTAAATTGCCAATGGGGACGTAGAAATTTCTGGCTTTCAAGATATTAATGCCCCCATAACAAACTACAATCACGCGGAGTTCTTTTTCGACATCAATAACGAACTTGTTTGGCGAGAATTAAAATTGATTGTTGGCGCAACAGTAAAATCACCAGTGAAACCTATTTGCTTTAGGGAATAATTTCATTCTCCAACTTTAATATGTAGTGTACAAATAAGTTTCACCCAAGGAATAAAGACGTCTGAGAATACAGAGCTTCAATCCGGCGGCGGCTCCACGAGCGACACAACAAAATTAAATATTCTACTGATCACCCATTGAGTAGGAGTATAGATTAGTCATCATTGAGCACCTTCAGACAGGATTCGGCAAGATCATATTCGTTCTCTAAAAGACGGAAATTAGGTCACCGAATGCCTTACTTTTAGGGGAGTAGGACATTACCGCACAGACACTTCCGCACAGGACATTTGCGCACAAGACCCCCTTGGATTGATCAAAGCATGGACAACCTATAGTGATTTCGAATCGTCTCGATAAAATAAGCATCTTTTGCTCAGGAACATTTTTCATGAAAATCAAAACTGACTGAGTTATGCGCTTGTGCGCAAATGTCTGTGCGGAAGTGCCTTGTGCGGAAGTGTCTTTCTCCACTGTGTGCGGAAGTGTCTGTGCGGAAATGTCCTACTCCCACTTTTAGTCATGTGAACAGCTGCTAGCTTAGCATCCTTTCAAGATATGACTATTAGTGCATGCCGAAAGAATGGATGGTATGCAGTGGTAAATAGCTCGTGTTTCGAAGGAAGGCACCGATATTCATGAAGGCCGTTGAAGGAATCGGCCGACTGCGAGAGGGGGCTTCTCACCATGTGTGAAATATCGTAACTTTGGATTTTTACAACCAATGTTGAGCTGGAATTATTGAAACATTGAAGAATCAGCTATATTCTTTGCGTGAAACATACATTTTTCTATTAGAATCCATGCTTATTTATCATGTGAGATTGGCAAGAATGATCATCCAACAGTCTCCCGGTAATAGCGTAACCAGTGAAACCAAATTGACGATATACTTACTCCAATTCCCAGGGTGTACTAATTACTTTCACAATAGGAATTAAGATTTCTGGTCATCCGACGTTTCAATCGAATGTTCCACGGGTAATAAAGAAATGAATCTATTGTTCA
The DNA here is from genome assembly GCA_014805445.1 of Diplogasteroides magnus. NCBI lineage: Eukaryota > Metazoa > Nematoda > Chromadorea > Rhabditida > Diplogasteroididae > Diplogasteroides > Diplogasteroides magnus. Next base: position 634 of record JACMIF010004671.1, on the reverse strand, counting down.
GGGGAAGTTGGAGGAGCACCTCAGAATAACATTTCGGTATCGATCATTTTCAAAGAATTACATGTGTGTTCATGAAAAATTGTTAGTCTTGGTTCTGCGGTCGTTTCAGCAGCAGTACGAAAAACATTGAAGGAGATGCATAATCGTCAGCTTCATGTTAAGAGACCGATCCTTTCAGATTCGTAAAATTAATTCGTGTGTGCATATGTTTGAACGCTTCCACTTAGGCGCTCTAGCTCACAACTAGTGATTGCACGTTGTGTCACCGATCCGATCACAAATGCTTGTAACTAATCGCAAATACCGCTCCCCGTTTTCTATGAAATGACTTTTATCAGTTCTATGCTTAACTACCAGACAAAAAGCTACGATCGCGACCTTCAATGGTCCTCAATTCATATATAATAACTTGCGTGAAACCTATTTGCAATTTCAATCACCAGTCTCATACTCTTATATCTGCAGAGCGAAATTGTATTATTAGGTTGAATCATAAGTAATGACCCATTCTTTTTCACATCAATTATCTTCGTGAAACCTGATATTGGCCATTGCCCATAATTATCATAGACTCCCCACACAAGACCTCACTAGCTGCCACCATCACCAGCCTCTTTCGCAATAACGCGCCGCG
>JACMIF010004669.1:0-11929 GCA_014805445.1 Diplogasteroides magnus | reverse complement strand
AAAATAAATTTCAGAGAGGACATCATGACGGTTCTAACTAAAAAAGAATGTTGAAAAATCTTGGAAATGAACAAAGTTATGGTCTGATAAAAATTGAAATCAAAAAACAGCTTTTCGGAAAATTCTAAATTGCTGAATAAAAAAACTAAAGGGAACTGTGAGTTCAGCGGTCTGTCAGTAAATTCTGCACTACCAAGTATCATAATGCACTACATTTGAGCCCGGCCGAAACAACTTGACAAAGTAGTGACAGATTGGTCCGGTCTTATAATTACTGCGTCTTAACCATGGAAGCCACGACAATTTCTGCTATGGTCGTTAGTAGGGTTGTTCATAACGAGACTCGAGACAATGAACGAGAAATGTAAATTTTCCGCCTCGCACGGCAGTCTCGTTTCATTCTCTCCTTTCATGCAAATACCTAACGGCAGTCTCGTTTACGCCTAGTCTCGTTTTAGTCTCGGAACCTCGTGCGGCAGTGAAGACTTTGTTAACACTGAAACATACATTTCGATGTCGACTCCCCTCCTTCATTTTTCATTGCCCTCTGAGATAGCGCGGTATGAATGAAAAAAACGAGAGTAAAACGAAACCAGGTCTCGTTAGTTAGTCCCGTTAAGAATTTGCATGAGAGACTCATCATGAACGAGACTGCCGAATTATGCAAACTTCATTTCTCGTTCTAGAGCCGTTATCTCGGTCTAGTTCGCTCTTCCCTCGTCGTTAGCCGCTTTTTTCTGGATCTGATCATGATTCGATTAATCAAGCTCAAAAGAATCAAGAGAGCCTCGCACTTCTAAAAATTCCGGGCGGTTGTTTGGTTGAGAGAAAACGTACTTCCATGGCTTTTCGATTAGTTTCACCACCTCAACATATTTTCACGAAAGAATTATCTCACGATCCAGGCTTCAATTCGATTTTTTTCAATTAATAGTTCCAAATTCTTTCACACAAAACAAGGACACTATCTCAGCGAAGTCTCGAGATTCATTCTACTGCACACGTCGCGATATGTTTCACCGTGCAGATAAATGGATGAACACAGTGCTCCCACTATAAACGGTTGAACTATGCGCCAAAAATACAAGGAAGTCCTGTTCACACAACAAGAAAGTATTCTTATCTTCTTAAATGCCAAAACCTTTTTTTCTTTTTTTCTTTCTCAAATCTAAATTATACTTCACTGCCTAGACAAATCAAAAGAACTCGCAAGCGATCGAGTTGGAATACTTTTGCTTTAAATAAAAGTAAAAATAAAAATGGATGGAGAATCTCAATGAGCCGTGGACACATTACTTACACAATGTGCGAAGTGTTTCGATTGGCCGATGTCCTAATCAAATCACGAATATGTTTCACCGTGCAGATAACACGTGTTCTATGAGAGAACCAACATTTTAGAGTAGACCCTGGTACCGGAAAAGTCAGAATTATTTTAATCCCATAAAATAATCTTATATTATACTAAGTAAAATAGAAATTTTCGAGGTATCAGACCATCTTTATATACCGTATTTCTCGATATATGTATTGATCTCTGAACTTTTTAGTAGCTGATTATGTTCAGAAAATCTTTCAGGGCATCAGACAATATTTATATACCGTATTTCTCGAAATATTGATGTTTGAACTTTTTATTCGTGGAATTTACTCAGAAAATCATAACTTCCTTCAAACTGAACCATATGAGCCCAGTTTTCTCCACAACATGGAAGGTCCATGCGCCATCAAAATAAGCACATAAAATGGATATACACTTACGTCAATTAGAATGGCTACAACTTTCTCGTTTTTGAGAAATGTCATTTTTTCATAAAAACATTTTTTTAATATTCAAAGTGTCAATAATTACCTCCGACTTTTTTCCACATTAAAATTCTACACGTAATTGCCTACATTTTGAGCCCTCTGCCGACTTCTATCGATTGGGGGATCTTGAGTTATGATTTTCTGAATGTTGCCGATTCGATGAAAATGGTCAAATCACCGATATTTCAGGGTTTGTAGTTCATCGAAAAAGCCGTTTCAGACAAACTTCCTCCACAAAAGTTTCTTCTGTTGATGTCATCTTTCGATATTGGTGCTAAAAAAGTGGGGGTCATGTCAGTGACTGAAAACTCGTTTTTGGACATAAAATCGAGAAAGTGGCAAAATGACCCAAAAATCACTACCGATGAACTATGTCTTTTAGTATCAATTTTAAAGATTATTTTTTGAGAAAATTTTTGGCGCCAAGATGAGCTTCTGAAATCAACTCTGATCCTAGTTATGATGAATCTAATGATATTTCGGAAAAATTCCGAAAAAATGAACAAACGGTCCTACAATAAAGGAACGGCTCATTTTGCGCTAATAAAGAAATGCATTCAATTCTGCTCTCATTTTGTATCAAAATGGATTAATAGAGAATGCAGTGTACCTTCAGAGCGAGTAACTCCCATTACTACAAAGCCACAATATCAAATTGTCTTTTCATTTTCGATTTAACAAATTCAAATTCTACCTAAATAAGTTTGCGATAGAAATCAGCGCCCCGTAATGTACCTTTAATATCGTTTGTAAGGAATAATGTGATTGTAGTACACCAGTTACTAGTTTTCAGTTGCTTTCCTTCGTTTTGGCATTTCGTGGCAGACCAAAACATTAAATTCGTAACTAGGATGTTCGAATCAAATGAGCACAGATCAGTTTGATATAATTTAAAATCGTGGACGTGATTTTAGTATTGCCATCAATATCCGTCCAAATCCATTTTTTGCTATGATGGGAATTACGGCGTAACTGAAATGCCGTAAATGTTGAACTCAATCACGGGGTGTAGTGCATTGACTTGAGTCGACCTGCGGTTGTTCTAATCAAGTCGCGATTATGTTTCATAGTAAAAATAGCTTTTCTGGGTGGGCAGTTTGAGGGGCGCTTTTAAAATGTCGAGAACTTCTACGCCGATGAGAGCTGATCTTCCGTATTTTGCCATATTTTGGATAAATGGTCGGACCACCCATAGCCATCACCGCATAAGAATAGCCCAAGTTTCCGTTCCTGTAAAAACTATTTTCTAATTTTTTGGCAAAACAAATAAAGTACCATGATACGGGTATCATGGGGTCATTTTTACCATGACCAGGGTATCATGGTTCGAAGAAAATTTTTGATGAGGGATCGAGATGCAAAATTGTTGTGTAACTACACGTACGCAAGGCATTTCAAAAATGACCTTCTCACCTCGTTCCCTCAACAAAAAAATTTTGACCATGATACCCGGGTCATGGTCCAAATGACCCCATGACCCGGGGTTCATGGTGTGAAATCCGAGGAAAATGAAGGTCGGGGGATAAAATTGTCATATAGCACTGTCAACACCCAGCATCGAGTAGAGCAAGAAAAACTAGGTCTAACAGCTACGCTTGCCAACAGCGCCAAGTTTCGCTGGAACGAACCAGCTCTGCACCCAAAACGTCACAACTCAAAAAATCACAGCTTCCTTCTACATCGAAATTTTCCACGTTCTTTTTTCCTTTCTAACCGCTGGGACCTGTCCTATTAAATAAATTTTAGAGCTATCAGAAACATTTATTTTTGATAAAAATATTATTCAAAACATGAAAGTTTACATAATCACTTCTTCATTCTTGAGAATGGTGGTCATAATTGCCAATGTAATGTTCAAGTTGTTATTACTTAAAATAATTCTCCTTGAAATTCTCGAATACCCCAATTTCGGGCGCAGAGCTGGTTCGTTCCAGCGAAACTTGGCGCTGTTGGCAAGCGTAGCTGTTAGACCTAGTTTTTCTTGCTCTACTCGATGCTGGGTGTTGACAGTGCTATATGACAATTTTATCCCCCGACCTTCATTTTCCTCGGATTTCACACCATGAACCCCGGGTCATGGGGTCATTTGGACCATGACCCGGGTATCATGGTCAAAATTTTTTTGTTGAGGGAACGAGGTGAGAAGGTCATTTTTGAAATGCCTTGCGTACGTGTAGTTACACAACAGTTTTGCATCTCGATCCCTCATCAAAAATTTTCTTCGAACCATGATACCCTGGTCATGGTAAAAATGACCCCATGATACCCGTATCATGGTACTTTATTTGTTTTGCCAAAAAATTAGAAAATAGTTTTTACAGGAACGGAAACTTGGGCTATTCTTATGCGGTGTTGGCTATGGGTGGTCCGACCATTTATCCAAAATATGGCAAAATACGGAAGATCAGCTCTCATCGGCGTAGAAGTTCTCGACATTTTAAAAGCGCCCCTCAAACTGCCCACCCAGAAATGCTATTTTTGTTAGATGAAGAGCTAGGTCCATGAAATTTTCAGGGTAGTTGCCCGACTACCCCAGCATAACTATCTGCTACTTAGACAGTCATTTTTCCTTTGCCCCTGTGCAGGGCGGTCGTAAAAGTGGAAAAACGGGTCAAATTCGCGGATTTTTCCTGCAAAGGGGAAACGACCTAAAATTAATATCTAAGTTGTTTTGAAGTCCTCTCGAGGTGAGCTACCTTCAATAAAAAATTCAGATGATTTGGACCCTTAACTAACAATTGGCAAAACTTTCGGCCCCCATGTATGTAGGCCACCATGCATGATCGGCAAACCTCACTTACAGGTTTTATTGGAGTTTTACTCGAGAACTTCCAAAAAAAATTTCACGAAGATTCGATAACTTTGAGCAAAGTTATGGTCAAACAAAAAAGTGTGCCAATACTTATTCACAGTAGTGTACCTTCATATATATATATATTGGCGTTGAAAAGTCAAACTGCTGTCATCATTACTGATCGCAATATGGAACGTTATGGAAAGCCGTCTAACTTCATTCCTAGCGATCGCCTCCGCGAAGTGTGAGACAACCACCACTACGAATGAAGTTAGAAGGCTAGAAATAAACGGCTGTCAATGATGTTCCATAATACGATCCATAATCAGCAGAGTAGACAAGTCTTTTAAGCTCACATGCTCATGTCTCCATTGATGTAAAAGTGTACAAAATCGTGGGAGTATTCCATCATACGGAGATCGAGCGAATCAACGTCCTGACAGGTCTGAAATGAGGTCTAAATTCCATAACGCATTCCCTATTCTTTGCTAGTTGAGATTTTCCGAAACGTGACCAAAAGTCATCATTTGCGAGAATCTTTACACTATAGCAAATTTCCTAAAATAGTTATCTATAAATGAAAAACGACTCACACTGAGTACAGTAGTTGGAGCCAACACTTTCGTGACGTTCTTCTGTGATGTGATCCAGTCAACGCGGGAAGGAGTGAGGAATTCGCCTAAAGAATCATTTATTATTGTTTCTATAAGTTGCATCGTCAAGAACATAGAACCATTTTACATTTAATTATTAACTAGCTCTGAACGTTATTCTAAATTCTCATTTTAACAATTTGCATAAGAAAAATACACTGAAATTGCTCACCTTCAGGATCGGAGCCAGTCAGTCGTGTGATATGTGGATATCCCTGAAATGGAAGAGGATTAAATCCGATAGTGGCGTATCGGATTTAAGAAATAGTGCAGCGGACATTTGTAGTGAAATGTACACTGGATGTACACTGCACCATTATGGCGCAAAGATCCCTGGCGCTGTTGTCTTTCACTCCTAATATCATTGGCGTGCTCTTTGGCGTGCTGTCGTTCTTATAAACGTCCCACAAACACCTGTTCGCGTTCGAATGCCAATATCACTCTATGAACTCGTAAAGGGTGAAGTTCAATCAAACCTCCATAGTAGTCCAATTGGCGTATGGTCCAGTCACCACATTTCCGTCTTCGTCCGTCGTGCCCAAGAATATGGGAGAGAACATTATGGAATCCTGAAGAGCCATTGATAATTAAGGGATTGAGATTACATCGCTAAGCGTATTTGAATTACTGAGTCTTTGACAATATTCAACGTCGACCGTGGTTGACATCGACTGATATCCCAATGCATGTTGCTATATTGTTCTTGTGAAACATAACGTACATGGCGCCTTTCGAAAGGCCGAATTGAAAAAAATATCAAACAACCTATGGTTTCTGAAACGATAGTAGAGTGCTTTCGTCTGAAACAATTGCTCTAAGTGGCGACGGGGGAACTCCCTACTATCGTTATATAAATGCTGAGTCGAACCTTCGGCTCCGGCAGCAGTGCATCCAATGTCGTGTCCCAATAGGGCATTCCCAATGTGTGCGGGGATGGTTGGTACTTACGGACGGTGAACTCAAATCTGCAAAACCACATTTATTCGTGTTTTCTTCTTATGAAGTGAAAAATCAGTATTGTATAATGCCAACATATTTCAGCATTATAGTGTAAACGCCTGGGTTTTCACGTTCACCAGCTCTTGAATTGTCTTGAGAAGTAAATCCATTAAACTCACCTCTTGAGCAGTTCCCTATGCCAAATTGTGAATGCGGGCCCTCCATGAACTCCGTGATACTTGTGCACTCGCGCCATTCTGCTGTGCGTTCCGTCCCGTTTCATCTTGTTTAGGGCAGTCTGCAAGCGTTTCGTGAAAGTCAGTTCAAGAGTAAATATGTGGAAGCGCATCAAAATATGCTGCGTGCTATTTTAACATGTTTGTCATTTTATATATTTTTTCTTTCAGTTTTGTCATTTACAAGATCTCTGACAACGATCGAATTTCAAATATTAGCGAGATCTTGAAAAGCGATTGAAACACATCTTGAAAGAATAAAATACTTGAAGACATTATGTCTCAATAAAATCGATGTCAAACCTTTGCAGATCATATTGTTTGTAATCAATTGCATAATTTCTTTAGATATTACCTCAACTCTTATCCTTTCTTCGTCAGTCAACATTCGAATTTCTTTCCTGATCGCTTTCTTCAGCGGCCGTCCATCTGGCAGAATACAGGCGTTGACATCCGAAGTGTGCAAGGAGGATGAGTTGTCTGCAATTTGGCAAACGTCGTCCTGGTTACGGTAGGAATACACACCTCCTCCGAAGAAAGCGCAGACGCAGGCGAGATTCGTACAAGGAAACGTTTGTTTCTCGATCTGAAAGTTAAAAGTTAACGAAAGTTAGCGAATTAAAAACATTAGTTGCATCATGTTTCTTGCTTGTTAGCACAATAAAGTTATATGGATGGGAGTTACTGAAAAACTGCGAAAATGTTCACTGCATTAATATGGCAATATCGCATTTTATGCATTACAACTGAAAAAGTCATGATATCAACGTGATTCCCAACCTTGGTCCAATTGTGTGGGATGAACTTGTCGCCCTTTGGTATTGGATGGTGTTTCCCGAATGAAGATTCGGACGCGTGAGCGGCATCGATCTATAGTTGTTTGCCCATTATTTTCATTTTTTTTCCAAAAGAGGACCTCAGCCCAAATATATTAGATTGGTAATTTTATGCACCCCTTGAAACATATGTGAAAATATCGGATTATTATGAACAACTCGATGAAAGTGAAAACAACTAGCGGTTCTAAACCGGCTGTCGTCATTCTTCTCCGCAGCGCCGTAGTCTATCAGTGGGTGAGACAATCGCACTGCGGCGAAGAATGACGATAACCGTACCAGATTTACTACTTTATGGGCTATGTTTCAATATCACTATATATTTGGATATATATTGCCTGTGAAGCATAACCCATAAAGTAGACGCGAACCCTGCTGCGTACCTTAATGTGTTCTCTGTGCTGAACTCTGAACCACGGCTGCTCGATGATCTCCTTGTACGTCCTGTATTATTCACGGTGACTAACTTGATTTACCGAGTACGAAAGTTCGCTCGATTTCATCCCGCGTTCTCTATCTTTCGTCGACCATTATTATGCATCCTAATTGAACTGTTGCTATAGTCTTTATATCCCCCAGTTGAAACATATTCCGCAACGACGAAACAGCACGATGAAATGAGAGACCAGGGTGGCACCCAAGTGTGAAATACGTACGAGGAATAACAGTTCAGATAGGATGCATAATAACCGTGATTTCGAATAGGTTTCACTCTCTACATATAGAAACTGACTTATAACTCGTTTACATGAATAATAAACCTTTACAATTATATTTTTTAAGATCTTTTGAAAATCATAAAGCACTAACCTGTTATTGAGTACGGTTCTGGATTCGTAGTGAAACGCCGTCACTGTTTCCAAGAGAAGGACGGTTAACAAAGCGCCTAGCATCATGGTCGTCTGAAATGTATTAAAACTTTATTTAATAAAAAAGTAGTTAAAATGCGTTTCACGATACGCTCAAAAACATTTAAATGATATCAAATCAGTGCGGCTTCGATCAGGGGTTCGAAAACTGTAAATTTGTAGCCATTCTTCTCCCGAGCGCTGTTGTCTCCCTAATAAACCACAGCAATACGGAGAATTTACCGATTTGGAATTTGGAACCCTTGGTCTCGATATGCAATAATGAAAAGGCGAACGAACTGAACAGCGGTATTTTCCACTGATTGGGACGGTAGAAGGAACTAGAAGGATCCGCCAAAAACATCTCTCTCTCTCTTTGTCAAATTTCGACTAATGAAACAAGGGACAAAGTTACTATTGGATCACACAGTAACCCTGTTACGGATGACGACGTATGTGCAGACTACGTTTTCGCACAATTTGAAGACATTGCACTTCACGGCTCTCTACTAGGCGCTCTACATCTGTTAGTCATTCTTCCCCGCAGCGCTGTTTCCTATTTGGAGTGATAACAGCACTGCGGAGGAGAATATCGACAAGTGTCTCCGTAGTTTGTTTATTCCTGATTTGTGAACTTTTCGCCAGTGCAACCAGCATGAAAATGGCTATTGAATAGTCCAAATTTCAATCTCAAGTGGCTGTTATTGAGTTTCATGGACCTTTGCGTCGTAATGGTGAAAAGGGCACTAGCGCCGTTGTGGAAGAGACAGATGTCCATCTGGCCAATATGGCACAATCGATTACGTCTACTATTTCTGGTCTTTTGCCCGTTTGATGAATCCATTCTGTCATAGTTAGAGAGCGCACTGTGTTCATTTCTTACCTCCCCAGTTACTTCCGAAGGGTTAACTGAGAGACAGCACGAGATTGGGGAGGTTAGACAATTCCGACAAAATGCGTTCCCTAGTCATAGTGCATTCCCAGTGGATTCAACACAGCGAGCATGGCGACGAAATGGAAAGTTGTGACAAAACAAGGCGATCGGAGCAATTTGTGACAACTTTCTGTTCCTGAGCAATCGACTGATCAAAGCGACCGTTCGGAAGGAGAGTAGGGATCGACTTTTGAACTCCTCTTTCATTTTCTCTGCGATGATGTGCGAGCGGTTGTTTATCATTTTTGGGTCAGACAGAAACGTTGCAAATTGTTAATCCCAAGTCGTGCAAACGGGAAGTTGCTGTCTTGCAGCTGGTAACATTTGCCAAATTTGCCAGGTTGTGCAAAGCGATAATGGGCGAGAGTTGTCAATTCGCCGTTAAGACGAGTTTTTGAAGGATCAAAAACGAACAGATCACACGCGCGCGCGTTTTTGCAGGGGTTGTAACACCTTGCAGACTGACACTAGCAAGGAACGCGATTCGGAAATTGTAACCGTCCTAATCTCCACCGAGAGGTTGTCAATCCGATCGAGAGGCGACCGTTCCTACAATATTGTGGGTGGTTAGAAGTTCCCAACACGCGTTCCCTATATTACACAGTACATGTGGTGGAGAATCTTCTTCCGTGTTTGGGGAACTAGTCTTTTGCCGCAATTGCACTTGCGATTCTTATAAATGACGTAACGAGATTGCTCAGATGGGATGCAAGTATTTATGCTTCAACACGGATAAAAATAGATTCAGCCGCCCACTGATTCGTTATTCGTGAAGTTCTGCCACAGATGCGTAATAATGGGAGGAAATCATCTTGCTCCTGGTGTGGCAAGGGAAGAGAACAGACAAGAAGAGAAAGTGAATATGTGTAGCGTAAGTACGTTTCAACACGAGCTTACAAATTTTCAATCGACTGCAGCCACATTATTGTGTATCCTTAGTCGATAAAGATTTAAAATGCGATTATTTATGGAAATTGAATTAATCTTGCTCTTTAATTGCCATCAAGGTACAGAGGAGACCAGGCAAGAGGGCAACGCTAGCAACAGTATGGAATTCCACTTTGATTAGAAGAAATGACGAGCGACACAGACTTTTAGATGGGATACAAGTATGTTTCAACACGATTTTATATGTTTTCAACCGTCTACCGCCGTGCTACTGGTAACGGACATGTGTTCAATAAACAATAAAGAAATTGAAAGTATTTTACTCTTGGACATGGTAGGAAGAAGAACAGATAAGAGGGCAACGTGATCGGGAGTAACTGTTAGGGAAAGAGTAATTCAAGATGTCCTTAGCCCAAATCATGCAGGACGCTATTTGGCGAATAAAGTGCTATGATACGTGATGCAATTTGTGGAAATAAATGACCATTTGACTTAACGCGTATGGAGAATAGGAAACACGGGTGCCCTTACTTCTCTGTAGTGTTGATATTTCTAATTAACTAACGACAACTACTGATGGACGGAGATGATGATTAGGACACTTGTCGCTAAATAGTCTTGTGACACTGCTACGGATATAAATACATTTCGATACGCCATATTTCTGACTCAACATTGAACGAAGGAAGCAGAATTTGCTATTTATGTTTACCCTGTGAATATTGATATATTTTTAAGCTAAACAACGATTACGCAAATGGCTATGTGATGCAAAGAATATATCACAGCAGTGAAACACATTTACCCGCAAATTTGTAGTTAAATAGGGAGTGATTCACAGCGACCTTAGCCCAAATCGTGCCAGGTCCATTTGGCGAATGGTATATTCTGAAGCGAGGGGGAATTTGCTGAAACATTTACGAACTGACCATTGTCCACTTGAGAATGACTCCATGAGTGATTGGTACGGAGTAGAGTTGGCAAGTGGGCTCCGGATAACATCCACCGCTCTAGCCGGAGCTCGGATCCGGAATGATAAGAGCGGCTCCTATGCCGGGTGGCTCGGATCCGCGGATCCGCCATAAGTTCCCTCTCATTCTCCCATGTCGCGCGGTCGTCTCTTTTTTCTCTCGAAGTAGGCGCTTTTCTTAGTGAAGAAGAGCCTCATATGGAAGACCCCTATACTTTCATGGTATGAAAATTTGATTTTGGTCATGTAATTTGGATGTGAAACGTCATTGAAGGATCTTGTTTTTGTTGCTATTAAATAGATAATTATGGGCTATTTTGCTTTCGTAACACACATATTCTATTGGAACATTGATTGGACATCTCCTAGAATCTTTACCCTGAAGCTGGAATCTTAGAAACGTATCTAACGCTTGTGAAAACAATACCTATTCCCGTGGAACCGGTGAAGGCTCACCGGCTCCGGATCGGCTCTTTTGAACCGTCTCCTTCATTTCGATTCATGAGGCGAGGTAGGGCAGCGAGCCGCGAAATGAGCCCATATAACTCTAGTACGGAGGCGCATTTAGAACCTCATCGATTTCTTCCAAGTTGAATGGCGGATTTGACGACTCCGACGGGATTCATGTAACATGTACACCACTTGTGGTGGCAATTGATTCCGTCGTTTATCATTTCACTTCGGCCCTCGTTTTGTCAATCATGCCGACGTCCCGTTAGCCGCCACTCTACTTCCCAGCAATCTTATCTCGAATTCAACCACCACAACGACTATTTATCTGCTATTTTTTTACAAATCTAGGTTAATGTGAAATTTTATGGTTCTGAATGATACTAATATTATGGTCTCAATAATATTATGCGCGCTTTCAAGACCAATTCCATTCCCTTGCTTACTCGCTCTTTCGTTATTTATGTTCGTCCCATATTAGAAAGTGCGACTGAAATTTGGAGTCCTTCTTTACCATCTGGCCTTTCAGTTGATATTGAATATGTTCAACGAAACTTCACACGTAGAATTAT
>JACMIF010004668.1:0-11931 GCA_014805445.1 Diplogasteroides magnus | reverse complement strand
TAGATATTCTAAAAATAGGTAATCATTTCCCGAACAAATCAGCATTGTTAGGGCCCCTGGATCCATAAAAACGTTATGACCAAAAAACCGAAAATTTTCAACTCTTTCAATTTTGAACGTAGAGGCACAAACTTGGCAGGAATGTAGAGGACCACGAAATAAAATTTTTGGAGCATGGAATATAATTTTGCGCAAATTCATTCAGAAATTATACCAAAAAATCGGATTTTCGTGAAACAAAAATGACATTTTTGGCCATAACTTCTGAATAAATATGCGCAAAATGATTTTCTATGCATCAAAAATTTTCTTTTGTGACTTTTGTGATCTTTTATGATATTACTGGTAAGTTTGGTTCCTCTACGTTCAAAATTGAAAGAGTCGAAATTTTTCGGTTTTTGGCCATAAATTTTTTATGGATTCAGGACATGAGCCCTAACAATGCTGATTTGTTCGGGAAAATTTTACTTATTTTTAGAACATCTAACATCGAATATTCGACCACTTAGAAAGAAGTTATGGCACGAAGAATTTTTTGGGGGTCAAATTGGTGTTGGGAAATCGACTGCCGTGACGTCATCACCAACTAATGGTAAACATGTGTGGACCTGAACATATTTATGCAAGAGCTTTTTAGTAATACAACTCAGTTTCCATCGACATATTTCGAAAAAATCGAAAAAGTCTAAAGACTTTCCGGACACCCTAATATATGATGTTGAGGTTTAAAAAATGCTTAAAAAGGGTATTTTTGCAGAGTGCGGGAGCTTCTCGCGCTTGCTGGGGAGCATGTGCATGATCCGCGAAATCAGAAGCGCTACAAGATCTACTACAACAAACTGCACTTCACCTTGGCCGAGATGGACAAGCGTCGTCAGATGAGGATCATGCTAATGGACGATAAGTTCAACGTCACTGGGGCCGCTGTATACCCCCTGAGGTTTCGCAACTCACCATTTCGTTATTTGACTCCGACATTAAGGAACGGCACAGTGCAGAACATCTTTTATGAAGCAAGACGCTACTTTAAGTTTCCCCACGGAGGAAGTGGAGTCCTCAGGTTGGAAAAATGTAAAATCATAAATTTATTTCAATTTCAACTGCAGACTTGTGTACGTTGGCATGACGGCACACTCGCGCCGTGTCTTCCAAATCTTCAACAACGACGAGACGGTGATGTCCATATACAAGAAGATGATTTTGCCCGATATCTACACGGTCAGTCTACAGTGCCGAGTCATAATGCTCAGCATTTAGCATTTTTAGTGTGACTTTTCCCAGACATGTAATGGTAGTGTGTCAGTATGCTTTGCCAGACCTAACGTCGTGACCGGCCTAACGTCCCATGAGTGGCTAATTTCCTGAGCAATAGGTGTAGCTTTTAAATGTCAACTTCTTAGGAATAACTGTGAGTACAGTGTGCTGTTGAGCATGCAAAGATGACATGAGTGCGATTACATTGGTCTGGAGGACTGAAATGGTTGGCACTTTGACTACTTTATGTGTCATATTCGACAGAGGATATATCTTCAAAATTATAGTAGCCTTGAAACATAACCTATTAGTTAACTAGTCAGACTGCCAGCCATAATTATATACTTCTTCTTACGATTATGACCGATTTGCAGGTGCGAGTTGAAGAAATTCCGCAGGATCAGCTTGTTTTGGGCCCCCAAGACCACCTCCTCCCCATCGCCCACTATGACAAGAACCCGCACAACCGCATGTTCGGAGTACCCTACTACATAAAGGTGCGACGGTAGTAGACGCTATTTTGCTCCACTAAAACGCGTATTTTTTATCTGGCTGCTCTAGGTATATTTATAACGAAATATGCAAATGTGCACAAGTATAGGGAAGAACATTTTTTGATTCTCATGTAAAAAAATAAATACTTTCAGGTGACTGATGGCGAACTCTGGAAGGTGGTTTGTGGGAGAATTCGTGAGATGCTCGAGGTTCCCGAGAATGAATTCGAGAAGGTTTGTTCCACTTTAGCAAACTGGATGATGTCTGACTGATCGCATAGTATTAGTGCAGTTCTATGAATGCCTGTTCTTCCAACAGCCTGAAAATGCGCACTATTAATCTTGCACGTGTTCTCTGCTGAGATCATAGCAAACGGTTGACTAATTTTATATTTATCGTAACTCTACACATACTCCGCTATTCAGTGGAAGTTCACACTGCTGCAGTCGAGTGGCCTAATCAAGTATTTGGACGTGAACACGGACGAGAAAGTGAGACTCTCCGACCTCGCCATCTGTAAGTATTTCACAATCTGCCGTAATCCAAGTGCAGTTGGTCAAGAACATGCATTCGGAATCAACATAATTACTAAAACAATTTTTACATTTCGTATTAATATGGCCCCGTATTCCAGTGCAACTCTCTTAGTATTTCAGTCGCCTCTCAGGCCTCTCACGTCTACCTCGGCATCGATCACGTCAATACCCTTCATGGTTCTCGTAGCACACACGAGGAGAAGGCTATCGTAATCCACAATTGAGCCTCCTCAATCTGTGATGGCTTAGGTGGTTATATCATAAATATTATACTTCCACTCTAAAAACGCTGTTTTCATCACCACTGCAATAATATTTTTTGCGTAAGATTACAAGAAGCTCAAATCTGTCGATTTCGCACCCAGAGATTTGAATTTGGATGACAGATTAATCTGTAATCCAGCCACAGATTCAATCTGCGGGTACGAAATCTACAGATTAATCTGTCGCTCAACGACAGATTGCGAAAATTATTTTTCTGTGTGAATAACTATAACAAACATTATTTCGTGTTGAATGTGTTATTTATGTAAGAGTTGAAATTCAATTCCGATATATTGCGTTTGAAATACATTCAAAATCGCCACTGATGGTCAGAGGAACGATGAAATGGCAGCAAATGGGATCAGGCAAGCATCTGAGATCGCGAATTAATTGTTAATTCTTGGAGCAAAATATTTTTTCATAATGTACCAGGTAATTGTGAAGAAAAAACGGATATGATTATTTCCATGACTCATGCGGGGTTGTTTTAAAATGTTTCATAGGGTGGCAAGACGACGTTTCTTCGACGATGACGCCGTCTTCTTGGCGAACTGCTGACGCCTCTGTCCCTCTTGTAAGCACTAAAATATACCTTCTGTTTGCAGTTGTAAACATTTTCTATGCTTTTTGGCAGTAATAAATGGTATCAGTCAAATATTCTAATCGTTAAAATGCCAAAATTTCCCACAAAAAAGTATTTCATACATGTAGAAGAATACGACAATGATAAACACCGTGAAGATCACGAGGATAATCGCGCTGAAAAAAGGATCGGTTCGCAAAAAAACAAAATTAAGGATCGCAAGATATTCACGTTGAACCATGTATCTGCGGTCACTATTCAAGGAATAAGACATGCTGTGCAGGTATTACGGTTAACAGTTTGAGTACGAAATGAGTCATGTTTCACGAAACCAATAACTGTCAAGTTATACCCTTCAGTGAAACATAGCTGATTTCGTAATCAAACTGCAAACCTTAGCTGATATCAAGGATCAGAATCTGAAAATATTATGCACCCCCATTCGGTAGCATGGCATAACCGCCACGACAAAATCGGTAAAAGCTATAAAATTCGGTTTTGTCGTTTTTGTAGACCCCGGCGCAAATGTGTTTCACGTAAATTAGTACTGGCCATAAGTCGAATGGTGCATTGGAGCACTTCAATGGACCGAATAATAGTGTTTGGCGGTTTTTTCGTAGCCCGATTTGCCTTGGCGATTTAATTTTGGCTGTTTTGTCATGCCTCAATTCAGGTTATGCTCAAGCTTCAATGGCCTCCCTATACGTTATTATACGTTTGCCGTAACCACTAAATGCAAAACTGCTGAGATATGGGAAAGAGCGAACAGAAAGGAAGAAATTCGCACGGAATATGGCTCGGAAGAATTCAGGTCATGGTTTAAAACACGTGCATCGTCTAAAATTTCGACGCATGTTAACTCTCGGACGCTGGCATGTCAATTTGCAAATTGTTAAACGATTCCAACAATATTGGCTGGAATACATATATTACATCCGCATCGAGTTTTTGAAAGAATAAACAGTGAAACGGTCAGATTCTCTGTGTCTTCCTATGAAAAAAACACAGAAAATATAAAATAATTGAGATTGTTATGACTATAGTCTATAGACGGGGAGTATACGGACATGTAGAGGAGAACAGGGGTGTGCATTTTTTTGTTTTGGGTTTTTTGATTTTTTGGTTTTTTGGTTTTTTCGCAAACATTTTTTGTTTGAAAATTTTTTGAAAAGTTCCAAAAAATTCAAAAAATTTAAGCACTAGATATTGTATTCTCGCCTCCTCTGGGGACTCGGCGAGGAATCGTGCATGACCTCTTGGTCAAGATCATCTTGGACAAGAATCTTGACTCAAGATAGAGAGTTAACTATTCTCGCCCCTCTGGAAAAACGGCGAGGAACCGGGCATGACCTCTTGCCGTCGTAGTGGTCAAGATAGAGAGAGAGGTAAATATTGCAGTTACATAGTCACAACATGTGCTATGACATACATATTTGGTGAAAACAGAAAACAGAAATTTTTTCTGGTTTTGAAAACCCATATTTGTTTTCTGTTTTCAGAAAACAATTCTATCCCATCCCTGTTTTACACGTTCTCAATTGTTTTTATATTGCCAATTTTCAAGACGGGAAAATCGCGGTACGACATTGTCATATAAAAGGGGCCCAAAGGGGACCCGCTGTGTCATTTGCAAGCACGATGTGAACATCGCCAAGAACGGAGGTTTGCACGATTAGCACTAGATATTTTGACCTTAAAATCGCATCTTACACTAGATATTCGGCCCATTTGGGTTTTTTTGGTTTTTTGGTTTTTTTGCAAAAAATGACCCCAAAAAATTTATTTTTTGAAAATGTTTTGAAAAAAATTTTGCGCACACCCCTGGAGGAGACCGGACATTACACTGATCATTCATTCAAATTCAAACATTATCGGAAAAGTTCGAGAGACATAATATGTCATCACTTTATCATCTGGAAATGCACAACCTTTGATCGAATTCGATAGTTGAATATTAGAGCCTCTCGAAGCGTAAGAAGGAAGCAAATACCGTCAAATGAAATTACATTTTCTTTATAGCCTCTCCGTTTGCTCCTGGTTTCATCAGTTAGAATACAAATATTCATCTGACGGTTTTGCATCAAAAGCAACGCAAGAAGAGACGCGTCGCGGTCAGAGGGACAAAGATTATTATTATCCCTGAGGACTATTGATCTGATACCAAATCGATCAGCCACGACGCGCGAAGCCACGCGTTGCGGTCTGGGAAACACATCTTATGGGATTTTCAGTTCTTCGTCGTGGTCGCTCGATGCGATTGAAAGCGTGGCCTGGCTTTCCGGACAAGCAGAAATTGTGGACTGGAAATGTTTTTAGTGAATTTAAAATAAAATTGAAATGATATTTTTTAAATGTAGAAATTGTGTATTGATGGTGTACAACTAACTTTTTGAAACGAGATGAGCGAAGAACCGCATCTGGAATTGTCCATACATCAAAGAAAGCTGATTTTGTCTCTCTTATGGAGCCTAGTATATTCTTTATGGACGAACATTCTATTTTAAAAATATTATTGTCGTTCTTATGATCCTTTCTTCTTAGTCATAATTTCGCAAGTCATTGTGCTTTCCCCTTACTTCCTTTCAACTCCGACGCCCTCGGCGACGATTCCAGTGAAGAACGCATCTTCCGGACTGATTACCTGAAATAGCATTTCTCCGTCTTGGGTAGCGTTCTAACATAGTTATCTCTTGAGAAACTTCTAGTGTACATTTTACTCATAATCTTTGCCACTTCTCATCTCGAACAATATTTAGCATATTCTTTGCAGTTTGCGCATTTATTAACGTTTTTACAAATGCCCTTTTATTTCGTGAGAATCAGGATAACTTAATACTACCCAAGCAAAAATATAACTTACTTGTTTATCCGCGGCGCTCCGTATGATCTTCTCGTACGTCTCCCTTCTGCCAATGTATGTGGGGCCACTGCAGAAGCGAGGAAAACGCGACCACGGATAGCTGGACGCCTGGACGAACCTAAAAGAAGCTATATTTTCAAGGAAATAAGCAAGAGAATCTAAACATCAGGACAAGGGAGATTGAAAAACGGGATAATAATTACAACTTTTAAATAGATCCGTTGCTAACCACTTGGAAGCGAGGTCTCTGTCCACGCGCAGCGAATCGATCACGCGACACCACAGAACGGCCGATCTGAATGTAGATTAGACGAAAGAAAAATGTACTACAGTAATTGATAGCGACTCCCTATTTACCCATTATCATGCTCCAACATCGGAATCTCGTCGATGAATCGGTCCGGATTAATCGCCACATCCGTGTCCAGCTTGATGATGTGCTTCGGCATCGGACCATCGGCGGAAGTGGCCCATAAAAAGCCGACCGAGAGCTGAACATTTCATTTTCAAAAGTCGAAAGTCGATTCGAGCACCACTTTTCACATTCGTATCTGGCTGACATACAAGCCATTTCAAAATTGCATCTGTTTATGGCGATCACGAAGAAGCTTGAAAACGTCGCATTCATAAAAATGAGAGTAGGTTATTTCAAATAAGTAACCTTATGAACAAGATTGGGGTAGCTTTCCTCGACGTCCACCTGCAGAACGTCTTCGTGCAGCCTGCTTTCTATCTACAAAACAAACTAGTTTGAACAGTTAGAGAATCGCGCCATTGACCGCACGAAACCACGAGCCCCGATATTTTGATCCAAAAAGAGATTATGTATTGATTGACTGAGCGATAATCAGTTGGCTTTAGCAAATCATATCACGGATCGCCACGCGTTTTTTCATGCGCTGCGGTTTATAATCAGATTACGTGGATATCCGACTCGATGATCGAGGCTCGCGCATTGTCCCAGGGCACTTTTCCTATGAGAAAGACGACTTCTGCAGTTCCATTCTGCAATTATTCGTGATAAAATAGAGTACAAGAACAGAATCACGTCTATTGTCAGGTGCTATATTGATAAAATTAAAATTAGATAAAGCATGCAAAATCTGAGGCATACCCTAATTGCCTGGGATTTCGCTGGATTCGCCCATTCTCGGCGCACCCTGCCACGCTCCTAAACGGAATCAATGTTGAATTTTTCCATCTGGTAAACAGTTCGCAAAAACAAAAGATATAAGAACAAGTTTTTGCCTCGAAATTGAATGCAACGGAAGGGATGAGAATGAGCAGTTGTGGTTTGAAATCAGGAGGCGAGTGGAGGATGAGACTGAAATGGATTACTGTTTGTGGAATCATAGTTCGCCAGTGCTCGCATTTTAGTTCGCTCATAGATCACTGGCAGAGCCCAGAAGGCCAGTGCCTAGTTGACACCCGGAAGCAGAAATTCAGGAAGAACAATACAATTGCCTATCCTTACAAATAGTTTAGCCAATACAAAATGCATTAGTTTTGATCAAAGTGACTGGAGCATAGGGAAAGCACTATTTGAGATTGGAATTTTCTCGGAATCCATGCCATGATTTGAAATGATCGTTGTTTTTACTCTTTGCAGAAACCCGAATACATTCACAATACCTTTCCAGGGGCGCGCTGAATATCTCCACGTGCAGTGTCTGGTTGACGGGGGAGGAGGATCGCAGGCGGAAAATGAACTCGGCCTGAACATTGATCGAGTCAGATGAAATTTTTGTCATCCTCGCCGGCTAGGCCTACTTGGGCTAGTTAAACAAGTGATCTTTTCCGAGCATGTGAAACTACAGCTTATAAACTATTCGGAGGTTACACATCTTATATATTGCAACATCTTGGTCGACAGCTCAAAACCGCGGTGAGACCGTAATGATATTCATCGGTTCATATGCATAGAATAAATCACCTGTGCATCATCTAGAGTGTGCATGAGATGGAAGAGGATACAGCAGCAGCTGAGAACTGTCACTGGAAAATAACAATCTGTCTCTGATGTTAAAGATTAGATGGTGAAATGGACACGTGCGCAGTGACAATGCTGACAATGATTACGTGCCTGTCAATTTAACCATTATGTCACAAATGTCCATGGCTGTTATGTTGTTCACCCCTTTCTCTATGCATCTCGTTGTTTTAGTAACTATAAACATTTTGGCTTTACAGCATTGGAACAATGAATCATTTTTGGAAGGTCAATTTTCAAATCGATTAGGTTTCCAGCCAACAGTTTAGAAAAAGACAACTTGGGGAAATTTTTCATAAATGTATGAGACCTGAGAGCAGACCAGCGACTCGTTGCTTGCATTTCATCCGTAACTGGAAAGAACCTTTAGTAAAGCCCAGCTCTTGTTTTTTTCTCGTTTTAGAATGTTATTTATGGTTATCCTAGTGTCATGTGTCTGACAAAGGAAATCGCCCCAACCATTTCTCCTAATCTACAGTCGCTAACAGTATCTCTGGACCTTGATGTGCTCCACGGCGAAGGGAAGGAGGAGCGACGACCGTTCAGTGAGGGGCAGACAGGGGAGAATGAGGAATGACTAATGATTAGAGACCTTCAATCTGGTATTGAAATGCATTCATTCGGATCTGTTGTCTATCAGCCGTGAGAGACAACCACTCCGAATAAAATAGAGAGACGAGAATGCATTTCAATACCCGATTGAAGGTCTCTGATAATGATTGTCTGATCTTGTCTTCCCCTATGAAACTCCTTTGCAAAAAAAAATCGATAGATATGCAAAAGTGCAGAGATCACAAGTTATGTTGACAATTCGAATTTTATGTACTAGTTCTAAAATCTTTCGCTAAAAGGTCTTATCGTTCGATATTATCAGTGCTAATACAAAGCAGAAGGACATGATTCAGCGCGTGAAAAGTACAATAGCACAAAATCGCTCCTGCCCCTTGTTTTGTGCTCAAGCCTTAATGCACAATCATTTATCAACGAAGGTGTCAACCTCTAGTGGTTTCCACGAACCAATCCCTGGGTAAAACGATTAGAAACACCAGATCTTCCATGACTGTCACTCCTGAATCACTAATCCCCAATGGAAATTGATGTTAGATTTGGCGCGTAGCGCTAGTTGGTTGGTAATTTCACTAGTCGACTAGGACTGAATTTGCGAAAATAGACTCACCAAATGTGAGAGGAGTGGAAGACGTCGGCCAGGCCGCGTAGCAAAGCAAACTGAGTGCATGCATGGCAGTTTGGACTCAGTCAACATCTGAAAACAGTCATTCAAAGAGGATAGGGACGATAGAGCCGTTTGCACTATGATTTCGTCAAGAAACGAAAAGTTATGAAATCTCTTGGAAATTGGAACTGCTACCCTAATATTCATCTACATAGTTAGACTTGTCGGCCGAGATAGTAAAGCCGAAGAATATTTTTTAGAGTCGCAAACCCTTTCTTCAAGTGAAGGTAAGTGAGGTTAGGGGAGAGATGATATTGCCAGCATACAGTAATTTTAGCCTAATAGGAGAAATTTTTCTGAGCCAGCCATGACTAAAACGGTTGAAACGTTATGGAAACGAAAACAAGCAAGATCAGCACGTTCATCACAATCACATGTTTGACGCGCTGGCGATCTTTTCCACCTCTAAATCTTATCAGTTGTGCAATTGTCTCGTGTATGAGCATGTTTCTAAATTACTTACACGTATTTTATGAAACGGCTCGAGATTGAAAGTAATCCCATTAAGAATATGGACAGCAAACGATTGGTAGCAAAAGCAGACGATCTTCTTTAATTTTTTGTCTTCAAACCTCTCAAAATTGCTTGTTTTTTCCTCGTTAAACCACGACTTTAGTAACGCAAAGAGAATGAAAGTTCATTCCCCACACAATTATCATCATTCGAATACCGGAAGCTTCTTGAGTTACTGACACCTCTCTGGGAATCGAGACAGCTTAGGAGGACAAAGGTGCTAAGAAGCACTTATCAGTGCGTAGTGAAAGTATTTAACTTTCCCGTCACTGTTCTCTCTGGAGTAGTTGTCTCTCGCAGTTTTAAGCTACATCTTAGGATACGGAAATGACTACAACCAGTTCGGTTCTCCGATTTCTTATCAACTGACCCGGAAGTGTTGATTCCGGGGAAGCTTCACTGACCACTCCAATTTTTTTCCGCCACTTTCCGAAGAACATTTAGTTTCGAGCTTTTGCCAACACCACGAATTAGAATGGTGTTGAACCATTTTATTGCTATAGGTATATACAACGACAGGTCAGCTAGATTTTGAAATCGGCCGGCAATGAACGAGTTCAACTCTAAATTTCCGTTATTTACGCGTGCAGTCCAACGCAAAAGGCTAAAAAATATTCAAAAATATTTATTATTCGGCATCAGAAATTAATATGCACAAAGACAAATAGCGATGAAACGGGGAAAGCCGAAGTCAGGTGACATTCAAACATAGCAATAAAGTTCAACATTGCATGGGTTTGATAACGATCAAATGGACTTCAAACTCTATTAATCAGCATTGTGTGACTTAGATGCGACAAAGGAGATGGGAGAATGACATTGACTCACCTTTTAGGATTGCCGAAGAGTGAATTCGAGAGATAAGAGATGGAATCATATTGAAGTCACGATGAAGTCAGATCATGTTCCATGCGCATATTCAGGGGTGAACACTCATTGTGCTAATGTTTAGCCTTTTTTGGATTAATTGAGTGACCATCGCCGAAAATTAATGCACCTTGGCCCATTTCAGTTGGAGAAATTAGCCACTCTAATAGATGTTTGGCAAGTATGGGGGTTTTTCAATGATAGTGTGTAGCACGTTCGGATTTATCGACAGATACAACGGAGTGGGTGAAAGACAAGAGCATCCTGGACATTTGCTCAACAGCTGGTGAAATTGACAGGCATCATAGAATGCACAAAATACTGATCGTCTTTTTCATCGTTATGGCCGAAATGTCCACGATGCTCTCTTATTTTACCTTTGATTAAGATGACCTTTGGCTTACTGCAAATGTCAATACAGAAAGATAGTAATAGTAATGAGGCGACATGTCGAAATGAATTGATATCGTGTAGCTTATGCCATTTTTGAAAGCAGTGTTTTCACGAAGGCAATGCATTTTCAACAGTAGCGATTTGGTCGCAGAGATTTGTACTATTACAACACAAAAACTTCAGGGCATAAGGTCTCTGAACCATGAATCTGACCCCATTAGCAAGTCTTCGTCTAACGGTACATAAATCGATTGAGATTGACCGAGGAGAGAGGTCATGAACGCCGCTCCTCGCCTCATTCATCATCTTGACCGCCAACCACGATTCGTCCTCTTCATGACTCTTTACTAGAGTTCCCTTATCAATCGTAATTTTCATCTTTCTCGTCATTCTGCATTGGGGAGCGATTGTCTATAATTAATTGAGAGACGACCGCTCCCCAATTCGGAATGACGAGAAAGATGAAAAGTACTATTAATAAGGGAAATCTACTCTTTGCTTATCCACGAGCTCTTCGTCATAAATGCAGAATTTCAATAAAATTTACGCAATTGGTGCAAATCAACAACAGAAAAAGTTATGTGTTCTATCAAGGGCAAATACAATCATTTAGGCAACATTCCCACATCACTCAATGGCTATTCATCTTCCCGTTCTCGAATTCGATATGGACCAATGGTTTGTTGTAGGGTTTCAAAAACAATGTCATTGGGGTACCCAATGCCATTGGGTCTCAAACACCCCCAAAGTCTTTGGGTCATTTGCATATCGCCCCAAATACTTTGGGGTGCGAGACTCACACCCCAAAGTCTTTGGGGTGTACCCCAAAGACTTTGGGCGTACCCCGAAGTCTTTGGGGTGAAATAGCACGTCAGATCGAGAGAGTCTTTCTCTGTCACTGTGTGGGTGCATATGCACCCGATAATGCAAATGGGGAAGGGC
>JACMIF010004666.1:0-11935 GCA_014805445.1 Diplogasteroides magnus | reverse complement strand
CCTGGACGTAGAATTTCAAGGAGAATCGATTGGAACAATAAAAAAGTGTAAGTTAATGGGAATTTTTTTCAGGGCGGCCTTTTTTCTGAAACTAATGCCTATAACTTTGTCGGTTTTGAGTTTCATGAGTCGATTCCAACAGCAAAAAGTCTTATCTCGTCGACAGGATTAAGAATCACTATACTTTTATAGGGTTTGGACGCCTAGGAAAAAAAGTTAAATTTTTCAATTACGGACTTTGCCGATTTTTCCTACCTCTGAACCTCATTGTCAGACATTGAGATATCGATTTTTGAATTAGTCAGGGACAGAATTTTCAGATACGGTTAACTTTTTGCTGTGCCAAGCATATTTCACCCCTGTCAGATAGTGTCTCATATACTTAATGGCAACGATACTAGGGTGTCGCTATCAGTGACTTCAGTGCAATTGTTATTCGTCTAATCTCCGCGGGTCGGTTGTCTATCACATGAGAGAGACAACAGCTCCGCGGAGATTAGGTGAATAACAATTGCACTAAAGTCACTGATAGCGATACCCTAAAAGATACTCTTTGAGGTGTAGTCAAATGGATACCTTCATTAAATCCAGCTCCTCTTTCCATGACGTATGATTATCCTTACTCTTCTCTCATTACAATCCACGAGATGTTTCAGAAGATCGAACTTCCTCCACACTACAGAGAAGATTTGAATGAAGAATGTGAAGGAGTGATCAGGGATTATTTGGAAGTGAGTTACTGTATATGTTATTGTGATTGAGTGTTGTGTCAGGTTCGTCGTCGTAGGACTTCTCTCTTTTCATTCAATGGTCAAGCAAAGAAGAAATTGTGTGTCTTGATACCATCAGGTATTCTCCTCTTTCATCTTCCATTCATTCTCTCCTCAGGTCGTCTTCTCATCTATTCTTCATATGATCGCGGTCTCTCCATCAACTTGGATCTGGTATTACACAACTTTGATCTCATATACGATGCTTACTTCAGTTGTCAACTCTTCGTATCCAAGTATCAGCCAATGGAGTTCTGGGCAAAGAGGTTCACCATTACCGTAACCAATCAATAGTCATGATTGGTTGTAGGATTCAGCAGTTCGTTGTGTGGTTCATTTGTATCGAGGGAAAGAACATGTTACACTCAAGATGAGGTTGGCCATTCTTCTTTCATTCAATTCTCTTCTCATTCAGAGGAGAACGATTGGCTGCAAGATGGTGTAAGACTATGGCAGATGCCTCCCATGGATTGTCCCCTAAGGGAATGCCTGATTCTGTCCCCAGACAGGGTACGGTAACTATTGATTGATTGTATGGAGTGATTGTAGGATTGACTTGGCTGTGGCGTGCCCGTGTCCTATCTTCAACTACTCCCAACTACACTAATTTCGACTCTCACAATCTATACCAATCACAATATGAAGAATGTGACAACAAGTGAGACTCAAAGACAAGAGTGCCATTGACAATTGAATGATGGTGCACCTCTCCTTTTCATCGTTAAGGCGCAGTTGTCTTTCACCCGTATGCACTTGTCAAATGATTTGTTATGAGAGAAGGAGTATCTTTTTGCAGTTCTTCTATTGTAATCCCTTCGATTGGAGACTCTTCCAATGTGGCAGAAGTATCCAGTATGAATATCCTTTCCTTTCTTCTCTAATTGTCTATTCAGTCCCTCTTGATTTCACTCGTGCATCATGCCCTTCCTCCACACTCCACACTACTTTCCATTCTGCTGCCAGCACAGGTTACGGTATTCCATTCTTTTGTCTCATACTATCCTTTTCCCTTCAGGAAACGATTCTTCATTGTATCGATCGACTGTTTCTCGTCGAGAGAATTCACTTCCTCAATTGAAGGCTGACTCCATTCTTCTTGCTTCTTCCAGAGCAATCAATGAGAATGAGAAAGTGGGGCAACAACGGAAGGAATCGGAATCTCAGGCCTGAACGACCGCGCGAGGAATCATTATAACATTCACTCATACCGATTTAATCTAACATGTACAATGCTCTAACTACTGTTAATATCGCCTGTCATCCCATTGAAATTGATCTGTTCCATGCTTATTTCGGGTGAATTCGAATTTTCAGGTTCCTTTTTTTTACTAATGATAAATGAGTTCTGATATTTCCTCTCCATTGACAAAGAAGAAAGGATTCTTTTATTAGCAGTCTTGTCGGAGTGAATCCCAATGTGCATTCCCTCTCGTTGCGCTCTCATTCACTCGGTTGTCTCAGTCGAATAGAAACGACCGCGAGATAGACAACACAGAGAGATGGAATGCACTTTGGGATTCACTCTGCCAAGAATGAACATTAGCAAATGGAAATAGTCATTGGTTGTACAAATGAATTGATTGCAGTTGATGATGGAGAAGAATGGAATTGTTCACTCATTCACTCATCCTTCCCCCATCACAAGTGGTCGTCTCCTTTCATGTCGAAGGATAACAATAGTAATACCAGTTCATCAGGTGAGACTGTTCATACTAACATTGAAGTGATGATGACTCAGGAGAGAAAAAGACGAAGTCGTCTTCCAAGAGTATAATGGGTGAGGAAGAGGGTGGTTACTGTAGATAATCAATCGTTGTAGGATCATTGGATAAGAAGATTACACTTGAACAAACGAAGACGATTGAAGACCAAGAATGGTACCATGGAATGAGACCACGGAAGGATGTACAGTAAGTGGAGGGATTACTGTAGGATGAAGGGGATTGAATTGAGACGACTTATCAAGAAGCCAGGAGAATATCTTGTGAGGGCAACAGAAACTGGAAGAGTAGTGGAGATTGTATTGTCTCTCATGGATGAAAACAACAGAGTGGCCAATCTTACATTGAGGTAATGAGAAGGGAAAGACAAAGGATTACTGTAAATTAAGATGTGATGGAGGCAAATGGATTCTCAATGCGAGGGCATCCAAAGTGAGAAAATTCGAGTCAATTCTCGAGTTAATCGAACACTACAAGGTTGATTATTGATGGATGAAGAGGGAGTCTCTTTCCATTCAGAAACATCCTCCAAGTAAGAAACTCATCCTTCGAACTGCTATTACACGACCTGTATGGCTATTGAAACATGCACAGGTCAGAAGAGAATGAGAGGAGGGAAAGGGAAGGGTTAAGGTCAATTATGATACAGTGAAGGACAAATTGGGAAATGGAAACTTCAGCAATGTATACAAAGGTTGAAGAGAGAAGAAGGAAGAAAGGGAGGATGGACATTTAGGAAAGTACAAACTGGGAGAAGAAGAGAAGACAGTTGCGGTTAAAGTGAGCATTGTGACGAAAAAGGCAGAAACTGAGGAGGAGGCTAAGGTATACGGTAGGAGGAAGATTACGGTAGTATACAGGAATTGAGAAGGCGGCACATGAAGCACGATTGTCAATGATTAGAGAGGCACAATTGATGTCATACTATTCACATGAACATGTTCTCCAAGTGAGAATGTCCTCCTTTCTCTATTCTCTTCTCTTCTTCTTCAGTTATTCGGTGTTGCCTGTGATCATCCTCCCATTCTCGTTGTCATCGAATTCTGTCCAGGAGGAGACCTCCAATCTCTCCTTGTCAAGTTCGCATCACAGATTGACGTTTCTGAAAGGATTCTCTACTGCTTCGAGGTACAGTAATCCAATCGATGGGATTCTGTAGGAATCATCCAGGCTGCATCTGGAATGTCTTATCTGCACGGGAAAAAGTGTGTTCATCGTGATCTTGCTGCCAGAAATTGCTTGATTTCTGAGAAGGGAACAATCAAAATAGCAGACTTCGGTGTGTCATCTTCACTCTGTGATACAGTATTCATTCCATTCAGGACTCTCAAGACTTTATGATGACAGTCAACCACAAGAAGAGGAAGATCTAATGAATGCTCAGATGCCCCTCAGGTCCCTTCCCCCCCCCTCCTCTCCTCATTTCTCCCTTTAGATGGCTTGCTCCTGAATGTATTCGAAAGCCCTTCAAGTACACAGAGAAGAGTGATATCTGGGCATTCGGAGTGTTGGTCTATGAGGTCAAAAGAGACATTCTCCAGTTATTGAATGACTCTTTCAGATATTCAATGACGGAGTGAAACCATGGCAAAATGAAGTACCCAAGACTATTGCACATTGCATAAAGAAGGGAAACATGCCTATTCTACCTGAGAAGACTCCAGAGAAGATGAAGGAACTTGTGGGAAAGACATGGTGAGAGGAGAGGGGAAGGAGGGGAGAGGGGATTGTCATTCAGGCTCAATGCTGCTGCTGATAGACCAAAGATGAGGGCTGTACAGAGAACATGTTTTGTAAGTGAATGAGAAGAATGAAAGAGAATCATTCCATTCAGGAGATACTACGTCAGAATCCAATTGTCAACTATTCCAATGTCATTGTCAACAGACTTCAAGGAGTCACTCGTAGTGCTGATTCTGCGGTATGAGAGAATACTTACAGTATCCTTCCACTCTGGTAATTCCTTAGGTCGGAGATGACACAACAGACGTGGATGATTCGTCTGTCTCAAACTGTTCGTTCGACGAGAAGGTCAAACCTCACAGCAAGGCCTCGTAAGGGGGAAGGGAATGGATGAAGGGGGAAGTTGTCATTGAAGGAATGCGGGTAACAAGGACAACAATATGAGTACTTACAAGTGAACGAAACTCTCGATCAATACTGAATACACTCGAATAAAAGTCTGCAATGAACGATGGGTGCACATTGATTGCATCAATTATGATAAAAAATATTATTGATGAACTCTTGGTCTTTACAACTGGTACTCCATTCCACTTAAAGTCAGGACAATAAGAAAAGGGATACAAATCAATCGAAGATGCATGGAGTATCTCATAAGAGGAGTAAGAGTGGAGGCAATAATGATATTATGAGACAACGTGTCGTCGATAAAGAATACAGCTCAGTTCGAGCTCATTTTTGCATCGCGTGAATAAAGAGATGAAGCAAACTAATGACTATGGTCCATGGAATGTTCTTTCCCATTGATTGATTATGCAAGTTGTCCTTTTGTTCAATCTGATAGCAAGTGCGGATAGTAACAATTCTTTTATTGAGTCTATTGAAGGACGAGGAAAAGAGTGAAGAGACCACCGAGAATGGAAATAGTGGATGAAGACTGTGCTGTAATGGAGAATAGTAGTTGAGTAGATAGAATGACTCTTACTTGTTGTTTCTGGAATAGGAAAAGGAGTTGCACCGACTGAATAGGAAACAATCAAATGAGATAATCAATGAATACTTACAGAGAATTCCCGAAAGGAAATTGACGATCTGTTTTCTGGCCTGAAAGAAAAGAGTCTATCCACAATAGAATGATGCCAACTAACAGGTTTGAGTCCAGCTGGTTCTCCTTCATATTCAGGATACATATCACAACAATGTCCAATACCTCAATGACTCCCTTTCATTCCCTTTTCTCTTTGCATTCTCACCATCAACAACATTGTATTGAATATTCTTCTTAGGAATATTCTTGAAGTATCCAAGTGCATGCCATGGATCGAATCCTCCATTGATAAAGATAACATTTGTTGCCTCAACTCTTCCCTTTCATTCCTTCTTCTCTTCTCTTCTCACATCAAATATCTCATTGTCACTTCCATAATTCTTCCTGGCTGCCAAGTTTCCATCTCTGATCTTTTTTGCATCAAAATGTCCATCGAACATATCATGGCACATATCAAAGAAGTAACTGAAAGGACTATTCATTGGGAATTATTCATGTAAGCCAATTTGAATGTCAGTCAATATATTTTGTTGTTGAAACATATGTGAAATCACGACTGGTGCTTAGAGAGAAAGAAGGAGATTAAAGAGATCGAATTAGAGGGATCAGAGAACTCACAGTAAGGCTGGCAGAACGACTAAAATAGTGCATTCCGTCTATCTGTGTTCTCCATAGTGCGGTCGTGTCTGGCGTATAGAGACGACCGCACCATGGAGGACACAGAGAGTCGGAATTAGGGTTGGCAATTGGATTACTTTTCGGATATGTTTCACAGCTCTTATAAAAGCAATATTTATAGCCACGGAGAAACATATCCGAAAAGTAATCAAACTGTCATCCATAGTCGGAATGTACTATTTTAGTCGTTCTGCCAATCCTGACTCACAGCCACCAGCCAAATGCGTACTCACACTCAGAATATCACGTTTAAATACGTGAATAATACGTATAGAGGGACACTCACCTGATAGGAAGGACTGATCCGAATACAGTATCTGTGTCTGTTGTCTGCATATATCCAATCTCATTACAACACAACCACATCCATCCACGTGATTCTATTCAATCTAATATAATACATGAATAAAATGAAGTGACCAACCTCCACCATCTGTTATCTCGGAATAGTTCGTCTTCTTCAGATCAACAAGTGTATCCTGATAACTATTATCAAAACTCGTAGTGTTGTCGATGTTTGACCAGTACTGATTGTACCTAAATAGTCTGCCATCTCAATTGTACTACAATAGTAATGACCATTGGATGAGAGGAAAGATATTGGCTACGGGATCAACAGTTCCATTATTGTTCGTGTTGAGAATATCACACATCTTCTGTACTGTGAGGTCATATCGAGTATTGTTGCTCTGAATTGATTGATGGGGAAGGGGATACTGTAACAGATACCGTACCTTTCCATCGTATGTGTACTGTGTCATTCCCTGGAAGACATTAAAGATGTTTGAAAAGAAGTTGTTGATATCTGCCTTAGTTGCCATTTGTCCAGTCATATCAAAGGGAGGTTGCAGACTGGAATGAGTCATACTGTAACAGACTACAGTAAGACTGACTTGAAGTAATTGTTTAGTTGTTGTCTTCCATCTGGTGTCAATGACAGTTGTTGCATTGTCTTGAAGGCAGTTCTGGTCAGTTCGACACAAGAAACGTTGTTCTGAATAGAGAATTGAGGAGAGGGAGGGATGGATCTCTTACAGGTAGAGGAGTCCTTCCCATCACAGAATGAATGACACCACCGTAATCTGAATGACCAATCAATAAGTCTTACTGTAACTCTCTACCGTAGAAGTCAAGGGCGAGATTGACAGGGGCAGAACTGGCAACAGCTCCAACTGTCAAATTAGGATACTTCATACGGAAGAAGGCAGACAGAGCACCTGTTATCATGGAGAATGAACATAATTGGGGAATGAACAAACCAGGATACGATCCACCGAAAGTTACCCATTTGGGATTAGTGAAATTGTGTGCCTGATTCATGAGATTGATGAAATAGGCAAGATCTGCCAAGGCCTGATCTGTTGTGAGAAGATTAAGGGATTCGGTCTTCATATCACTAAAGAACAAATCATAAGTGTTTACACTATCTTTTGTACTTTATAGGTCTGCTTTCTCCAAAGAATCGATGTTCAAGATCGAATAGATGAGCTCCGAACTGTGTTGCATACTACAATTGATAGTTGTGTCTTATGAGTCATTCCATTATTGTTCACCTGTACAATCTGTATATCCTTATTGCCAATCCATCTTGGATGTTCTTCTCCTTCCCCTCCAATCATAACGAATACAATATCCTCAATCATTCCTCATTCCTTCTTTTCTTCTTCTTTCCTCACCTGTCCCTCACTCTTTGTCTTATCGACCTTTTCTCCATTGTAGAAGTATCTCTGAATGATCACTATATCTTCTCAATGTACTCCATTCCATACCTGTTTCCATCTTCTTGTATCAGAACCAATCATAAAATGATCAACTACCTGGTCAACGGTATCGTTTTTCACATTGGGATATTCGGCGTCCCTCTCAATGTTGTAATCTCTTGACACAATCACTCATTTCATTCTTACCACTTCATTCATATCTTTGTCCATGTAATGGACATATGATGTAAGACGGAATCCTCCTATAATAGTTGTTGATAGTGGAGAAAGGATGATTGATATACCAGGAGGTCTTCCGAATAGCATTGGGGAAATCTTTGATTGTCTCTCATGGATAACATCTGTTAGTGAGAATGACACAAGTGAGAAAAGGAATAGACACAGTGAAGTGACCATTCCACCCAAGATTCCTGTAAATAACAAATGAATATAAATAAGTAATACAAGAATGAATGCATTGAGACTATTCCAATCAGTCGAGAGCAAAGAAGAAAAGTCGAATGGAATAATGCGCAAGAATTGATAAGAAGGCTCTCTTCTTTACCTCCTTTCGTGATCAAATGCTGACATTAACAAGGATTGTGGTGTAGTTTTTAGACTGACAATTATTGGAATCTCTTTATCATTTTAATACCCGAGTATAGCCGTGGGCCAAAATTATAGCAACATCAAAATAGCAAAAACGCAAACGACAATCATTCCTTGAACTTCACTAAACGAAGTCGAGAATTTTGCTGAATGAATTTCACATTCATTGTCAAATAACTTTTAAAACTGACTTGTAGATTCGATTGGTCGAATTGTTGTTCCTTGATCTGAAATTCCAAGTTGTACGTTATTGTTGAAGTCACTTACCAATGATTATTTGTAAGAACTGTGCAATTTGTTGTCTTGCAACTGGAAGATCTTCTGGTTCTCCTTCGTACTTTGGATACAAATCAGAAGAATGTGCACCAGCTAAGAAGAGATTATCTATAAAAATTAAAGGGAAAGATTCACCTGATATTGTAACAGTCTTCACATTCTTCTTTCCATCCTCTTTCGAATAAACGAGCCCATTCCACGGATCATACAATCCATTTGAGAATACAATATTCGAGAACTACATAATGTATTCTTCTTTTTCTATAGACATATTCCCTGACCTCTCGATTATCTGTTTCATACTTCTTTATAAAGTCTTCATTGCTCTTTCTGACGGAGGTTTCATCCATTCCAAATAGATCGTTACACAGTTTGAAGTAGTATCTAAAAGAGTCTCTTCCTTCATTCATTCATTGTCCTCTCACTTCAATTGTACGATGTCTTTGAATATTGAATGAGTATCAGTTCGAGGGAAGAATCCTAGTCCATTACAACGAAGAAACATCCATCCTCGAGTGTTTACTCAACAGATTCATTTCCCTCTATTTCTTCTCATATCCAACCTTGATCATCAAACATCATTGAAGTGTTTGTTTCCTTGTAATTGTTCAACATCTCTTGATAGTCCGTAGGGAAATGATTTGGTGTCATTTCTCCCTTATGTTCCTTGTACCTGCAAGTGCACGTTCTATTCTTTTCCCCTAATAATTCGTACCACAGATAAGTCATCCACAAATTGTTTAGGAAGCTCTGATCTGTTGAAAGAAGATCACACATTTTCCTCACTGTCAGTTCATTTTGAGTCTCTTTTGACTCAAAATTGAATTCTAGAATGTTCTTTATTGACTTCCAATACCGTTCCAATTCTCGAGTTCTCTGTCATTCCTTGGAACATTTCGAACACATTGGAGAGGAAGAAATCAATATTTTCTTGAGGAGAAGTCATAGTCAATGGAGGGGAAATACTGGAATGACTCATTTGAGACTGTCATAATGATCTATTCTCACTGTAATGTGTTACTCAATTCTGCCATTCCCTCTGCACTTTTCGTTCGATTGACAATTGTCTCAATGGTCAGTCTTCCAAACAAAGAACATGAAGCAATAGCAGTCTGAAGGAAATGATGGTATTTGTGATTGAATAAGACTCACTGGTCTAGTGGTCACATTCATCACAAACTCAATCACTCTTGAATAGTCTGAATCTCTTATCTTTCTCATTCAATAATCGATTTGTCACCTGAGAAGTCCAATTCAAAATGCAAAGGGGCAGAACTTGCAACAGTTCCAATGACAGAATCTGGATGAATCTTGTTGAAGAGTGATATAACAGTTCCTGAGTAAGTATCATTGATTCAATAGCTGATTCTCTTCATAAACCTGCGTATCCTCCACCAAATATAACCCATTTTGGATTTCGGAATGGATTCTTTTGATCCATCGTTTTGATAAACACTTCAATATCCTCAATCATCTGTTCAACAGTCAGAAAACGTCGAAGATTCTCTGTTGACATTGAACTGAATGAGTGTTCAAATGAACTGCAAATGAAATTCTTTCACTTGTTAGGGAAACTTGTTCCGAAGTATCGATGCTCAACATTGAAATAGTACGCATTGAACTTGACTGCCATCTAAAATATTCAGCCATTCTTCTTAGCTGATACGAAAATGGTACATCAATCATTAGTTGGTCGTCATGCTCAATCAGTCGCATATTGTAAGACTCAGCGCCGAATATCTAAACATACAATATTGATGCATGAAGAGAATGATGTGGTTTGAACCTGTAGAAAGATTAGATCTTCATTTCTGTTCATATCATTATGAACTTGTACAATGTTGGTTAGCATGTAACGATGAAAGAAAATCATTCTCTTCGAATCAGCAATCATTTCACCTGATTGAACTTCTTTTGACTCATTGATGCATCAAAATGATCCACAAACTGCTCCCTCTATCATTTTGGGGAATGTCATCAATATTTTGAACTGAAAGAGAGAAGAAGAAAGAGGGCAAAAGGAATACCTGATGCTCGTTGTTCAGACAAATCCAGTAGAAGAATGAAGAGGAAAGTTAAAAGCAGATTTATCATGACTGGCTGAAATGAATGGATGTCTCACCAAATGCAGAATAAAAAGTACATTTTATCTCTTGTGACTCACTTCTTACCAATGTGTGTGTGTATATTTTGAGCCTTGAATGACATTGTATGAGAGGAAAGATAAGCTGAAAGACAGAAACATCAATCAAGAAAAGGAATTCACTACAATCTATGAAAGAAATCGATAGCTTGATCATTCATTCGTAACTAGAAGAATGAGCAGTCAAGTTTTGTTTGAAGGATCATCAATGACTGTATGAATAAGACGAACAATTGAAATGTGTAACTGTCCACTCATCGTGTGACTCATTTCTTCTTTGGTCATTTAGTTGTGTCTTCATTGCAAATGAATGAAGGGAGACAACCTATAAGGGAGTAGATAGTCTACTCTTTCCATTTGTCTCTTCTCTCAAATGACTATTCTCTTGTCCTTTTCTTCTTTCATTCCTAACAGGTTGCTAATGTCTCCATCACTGTAGAATGTGTTGGTTGTGTATGAGGAATCGTCGTATTCTATCATTTCTTCCAATCTATTCAGGTGAATGTTGACAATCCTTTCCCTTCTCCATTTATGTAACATCCAACTTCTACTTCTCGGGAACGTTTCACAAAAATTGCACCGCTTTCAATTCTCTAGAAACCCCTGTATATTGATGATGTTGACTTTTCAGTTCCATGAATCAATTCACCCTTCTCATCCTCGCCTCAGTACTAATTGTTGTAAGTAAATGAGTGGATTCATACTCCCATCTGATTATTGTTAAGGTTTCTTCATTGTCCATTCACAAATTCACTCATGCAGGGGCAAGAGGAACTACAATCGTTCAAGTTCAATCTTCCTTATCTTCATTTCTCTCTACTTTTCACTTCAGCAAGGTTTTGATCGATTTCGCGCTAAAGAAAAGAATATCGGAAATGACTTGGGAGAAGAGGCCAAATCTCCAGGAATGGTCCAAGGACCGGAGATTAGAATACGGTATTCTTCTGCATTTGCACATGAATTGTATGAATGAAGTGAAAGATTTACACTTTGTAGGCCAGAAGGATCAATGAGTAAATCAATGAATGAGGAGAAGAAGATGCAATCAGAAGACAAAGGAGAGACTCCAATGAGAAGATGGAAAAGAGGATTCTGGAGTGAACAGGAGGTATTCATTCCATTCAATCTACTTAGTGTGGGGTGACCGAATATTAGTATTAGCTATTTCATTTTTTCGCGTCATTCTCTCCTCTGCCCGGTCGTTTCGCCTTGCTAAAGATGACCGCACGGGGAAGAGTAATGACGAAGAGTGGAACCAAACACGCCGAATATCGAATACGCCGAATATTTCGAATATTTGGCTCACT